>JACEEZ010021589.1:0-20000 GCA_016584305.1 Chionoecetes opilio
TTTTTTTCCCGGTTTTACATGGGCCCGGAAACATGGGATGACCCCCTTTAACCCATTTGCATAAAAGTGTATATTCAGTCTAATTTTTCTTCATCCTGGCTCTTCTTTTGCACTTAGCCATAACATGTGGCCACTCTAAACACTAGAAGCCCTGATGGCTGGCTTTTATAGTCCAAACCAGTTTATCCTGGAGCGGGGTCCCAGTTAGTCAGGATAAAAATGCTACAACAAAAACAGCAGATTGTCGCCGCTCCCCGTTAGTTCCACCCTGCAAGGACGATGCCTCTGGTCTAGCTGCGGGCCTCTTACCCACACAGTATGTAAGCTCTGGGTTCTATTCCAATACCTAACTGGGAAAGCTATGCACAGATTTTCTCGAAAAACCTCCCCCCAAACAGTTAAACACCTAAATAAAACATAATTATTATCATTATTATCGTTTTGTCGTTGTTATAATTCTTCTTCTTATTATTATTATTATTATTATCATTGTTATTAGTATTATCAGAAATTATTATCATATTCTTTATCATTATTATTATTACAATTATCAGTATTGTTATTATTATTGTTACGCCCCGTCTGGGAGAGGGGCGGCCAACGGGGGTGAAGCTCCTGTTAGCGAACCCTCCACCCGCTACGGTTATCCAATCAGTCGCTGACGTGGCATGACAAACTAATCCCCAGCCCCCCTACCTGTAGGGTGCCGGGTTGGGCATATCTTCCATGTACTATTTACTTACGTTTCACTTTAAACCGGGCATTTGCCCCCTCGCTCGGAGATACGGGAGCTTGCATCCCCAGGCTGGTAAAAGCCCCGGCCCATTGCCGGGGGCGACCCTCCCTGTCCCCTCCGAGGTCCCTGGCTTGTTACATTTTTCCCCGGGGCATCCTTGATAGCCCGCCCTGTCATGCACTGTTATTATACTCACCATCTGCCGCTTTAGCCTCCTGGTAGACCTGTGGTACTCAAGGGGCCCTAAGACCCTGCTTGCGTGTGTCTCGCAATGCCCCGGGATCCCAAAGGGGGACCCAGGGAAAAGCCACAGGGGCAAGTGTCTTGCAGGAACATCGTAGCACCGTAGAGTTCACCTGCCCCGTGGGTGGGGCAACGCGGGGCGATCCTTAGTAGCCCCCCGCGTGTGTCTCGCAATGCCCAGTGGTCCCAGGGGCCCAGAAGAGAACCCACAGGGCGGGTGTGTTGCAGGACGTAGTAGCACGGTAGATTTTTGCACGTACCCGTCCGTGGGCAAAGCGGGGCGATCCTTAGTAGCCCCGCCGCGGCCCCGGGATCCCAGGGGGGCCCAGGCGGAACCACAGGGGCAGGTGTCTTCCCAGACGCCGGGGAAACCGTAGAGTTGATTTGCAACCTGCCCGGGGCAAAGCGGAGCAGCGGGCGGTCGGGGCCCCGGGTTTAGGGGTGCGGCGTTGTATGGCGCGGCAGAGTGAAACTCAGCCACCTACCCGAGCACGCGCGCCGCCCGGGAGGCCTTGAAGGGAATACCACGCGTTAAATCGCTCGCTGAAACTAAGACAACACTAGTCTCGTGGTCACGTAAGAGATCACCGCGCACCGCGGGGCAGGCCTGCCCACACCGGAGTATAGATAAATTCTGTCCCCTCTCCTGTGTTCAGAGGCAGGCGAGGCGTGTGGTGGGGGGTACAGGGCAAGGTTTATCAGTGTGACAGTTAATCATCAAATTTGTGTGAAGTGAGGGTGTAAGGTGTTTGGTTCCTTGAACGCTGGCAATTCTGTTGGGTCAGCAATATAAGCAATGCCTTTTTCCATTTTTTCCCCATTTCTTTTTTCCTTTTCTTCTTCTCTTCCCTCTTTTATTCCTCCGCTTTCTCTCTCCTTTACTCCCTTTCTCTCTATTCCCCTTCGTTGGACGCTCATCTGTAGAACAGCTAAGGTCAGCAAATCTGCAGTGGCGGCTGCCCTCCCCTTGCTAGCTGATAAGGATAAATTGTGTCCCGCGAAAACAACGTCGCCTCTTCTCTTTGCACTACCATCACCAACGACTCTTCCCCTTCCCTTATTTATTTTATCTCCTTCCTATCCTTCTCTCCTTCCTTTCCTTCGCTTCCTTCGGACCCTCACAATTATCATCATCATTATTATTAATCTATTATTATTATCATTTAACAAAATTTAGACAAATTATTTCAACAGCACCGGGTTGGATCGAACCCCTGACCATGATTATTGGTATTATTTTTTTTTGTCATTATTGTATCATCAGGATTCCATTATCATTACCATTTTTTGTCATCATTGCCCACCAGTATTATCATTACAGTAGTAGTAATAATAGTAGTAGAAGTGGTAGTTATAGTAGTAGCAGTACCAATAGTAGTTGTTAGTAGTAGTAGGTACGGTAGTTTGTAGTAGATAGGTACGGTAGTAAGTTGTAGTAGTAGTAGGTACGGTTTTTAGTTTAGTAGGTACGGTAGTAGTTGTAGGTACGGTAGAAGTTGTAGCTGTAGTAGGTATGGTAGTAGTTGTAGTAGGTACGGGTAGTATTGTAGTAATATTAAGTAAAGGTAAAGATGGGGCATACGCTTTTTGCTGCGCGTGGCCTTGGTGCTCATCTCCGTCGCATTGACCTTTGAGCCTGTGGGTGGGTGAGAACCCGTTACAACCCCGGGATACAGGGCTACTGTGACATCCGGTTATCACAGTTTTACATCCCCAGGTTTCCCTATGTACCCCTTTTATCAACCCCGAAAGGAAGATGAACCGCTGTTTGGGCTGGCCGCCGACTTGCCCTCGCCCGGATTCAACCAGGAGCCCGCGAATTTGTAGCTAGGCGCGCTAACCACTATAGCCACTGAGGTGAACATAGTAAGTAGTATATCATTATATTGTTGTTGGATTGATGTGCATACACTACATACATACAATCCCTATTCATAAGATTTAGAAAGGTAATTTAAAAAGGAAATAGGAGAAACCTGGTTCCCAAATAGGTGGTGAATGATGGAATGGACTCAGTCGTCAAGGTTAGTTAGTGCGAGTCTATAGGGGTCTTTAAAGGAGTCTGGATAATTATGTATTGATTTGGGGGGGGGATGAAAGGTGGATGTAATGTATGTTAAGTAACAGGAACGACCCACGTGTAGGCCTCACGACTCTTGTGCTGTAGTTCCTTATTTTCTTATTTCTTATTTCTTATTGACTGCCTTGAATATAAGCCTTTGAGGTGGTATGGTTCCACGACATAGCTAGTGCAACTAGCTAATTAGATAGGATCTATTGCCACCCAGGGTGATCCCTGGTAATCCGGGCAACCTTATCCCACACCTGGTGAATACCAGGCTGCACTAAAGCTTGACAACATTGCAGAAAAAACTTAACTATAAGAAGAAGACAACGTTCTGGCAGTCACTGCGCCGGCACCCGCCACCCCCGGCAGACGCCAGACATTCATACCCATCCCAAAAGCTCCCCCGGGGAGGAGGGCTGAAAACTCGGTGTGGAAGGAAGCAGGGTGGGAGGGCCGAGTCCGTGCACTATTATTTCGTGGACTCCAAAAATAGGCTTTATACTTTCAAAAAGCCCGTCATTTTACAGGTCCCTTACACCTAGTTGCACTAGCTAACCTGCCACTTGGATACGGGGACAGAGAAGCCCCCAACCCCCAGGGAAGAAGGCCGGCAACTGCTCAGAAAACAAAGGGAACGAAAGCATCCACAAGAATCGGGGGAGTCCCCCCCCTCCTGGGCAGGCACTCGACCAACCACCACACCATAAGCCCCGGAAGTGGGAGCCAAGGCAACGACAAGGCAGTCCAACGACGGAGTGAGAGAGGAAACGAGCCACGAAGCACGAGGCCCGGGACTCCGCACGGACCTCCCCAAACAACGCTCCAGGGGCCACCCGCCCAGGGACGGCAGGAACGAAGCCAAGCAGCGTCGAAGCACCGAAAACACAAAGGGTGAAGCGCACTCACCCTGCCAAGCCGGCCACACCGGCTCGGAGAACGGAAGACTTCCCCTCCGCGCCCCTACCCATACCGATCGGGCGCAAGGGAGAGGGAGACAGCAGACCCGTCCCGTGAGAAGCGAGAAGACAGGCCATCGAGAAACTGACAGCGCCCTACAGAAGAGGCCCGAACCCCGTCGCCAGAGCAACAATTAAGGAACAGGCCGACGGGAGGAGCACGATACCGCCGGGAGTTGCCGACCGAACTGGTCGCCCAGGAGGTACTGGAGGACGTTCACCCAGGGACCAGAAAAGGGACAGGACAGGGGGCGTGATTCTGGTGGAATTAACCCTCCCCCCAAGGATCAGTAGGGCCACTGAACGGCGGTCCAGGACGAAAATACCCGGCCGTAATTCGCCCAGGCCCAGCGCAGCCAGGCGAGCGGAGAAAGAGGCAGAGGAACACCACCTGTTGGGGGCCAGGAAGGAGAGGAAATCCATGACCACCGACCCCCGAAACGCGACGAAGATCTGACCGATGAGGAAAGACAGAAAGGGCGTCTCCAGAGGCCCGGACAGCCTAGCAGACTGATGAGCGGGAAGAACAACCAGAGGGTAGCGTAAGTGGAAGGAATCCCGGCTATCTGATCCTCCAGCGAGGCGAGGACCCCAAAAAGGAACAGAGGAGGGACACAGGTACACAGACGGAGAACTAGGCTGGACGCGGCCAGAGAGGATCCACCAGAGGGACCCAGCCCCTGTAGAAAGACCGACAACGTAGCACACTTCCCGGAGGAACGCAGGAGCAGGGAGGATAAAACAGGTAACAAGGCGCCACCTGTTCCAGCCATCCAAGAGGTCTTCCGGCCGCCCCTGCGGGTCCCGGTCCACCCTCGCAAAAAGGACAGCTTGCTGGGCAAGCGCCTGGACGCGCGAAAGGGCCATCCCGTGAAAGATCCACTGCCGGCAGAGATGCCGCAAGCGCTCCGGGACGAAGCCACCAACCACGCACCCCGGAGGCGAGAGAGTGCGGGGTCCACTGGAACCCCACACCCGGCAGGAACCTGGCAGACAGCGGAGGGGACATGGGCCAACCAGGACCCAAAATGCGCACCGAAAGGGGCACAAAGAAGGACGGCCTGAAGTCCCCTGGGTACAAAACAGAGACAGGCGACCACTGTGACCAAACTCCAAGTAGAGAACCGTCCCCTGGGGGACCGGAAACGACCAGAGGAAGAGAAAGGTACCGCACACGCCTGACATGGTGTGGAGACAGCCACTCCACAACCGATCACATCGCCGAAATTCCACCGCCGACGGAGGAACGGGAGTTCACGCCCGGAACAACCGAGGCATCCGGCAAACACCAGACCATGGGCGGAAACAACCACCCAGGGTTACGCGGGAGAAAGCGCCCTCCAACCATCCACGGGCCCAGGAGCGAGAAGGCTCGATCAGGGCGCGGGGATTTCCCGGGACAAGAGCTGGCACCATCCTGACAAGGTACGGCACTGTAGCCATCCTTGGGTGAGTGGGACCGCTACAGCGAAGGTGAGCAAGCCCAGACAAACCCCAGTGGCACCACGACGGAGGTAGGGACACCGAGGCTCGGCAGAGGCGGGGAAGAAGCTTGGCGGCCGTCACCATCGAGACGAGACTGTGGCCGAACGGGAGCCCCAATGCACACCCAGCCACGAGAACGGTGTGGCAAGAGAAGGAAGGACCATCCCCTAGAGACCAGGAAACTCATCCCCGCGCCGCCGCCAACCGCCATGGCCCGGGTCCCGCATGTGAGCAAGTCCCCGGCCAGACGGGCCGGTACACAGCCAACAGCCAGACACAGGGGAACATCAAGGAGGCGGATCGTCGAAGCGGCGGCGTCTGAACCCGGGCCCAGGAAGACCACTCTAGAACCACCCAGCGGCCCAGCCCCACAGCGGACGGGCCATCCGAAACACAGTGAGTAGGCCCAGGAAGGGAGATACACGAACCAGAGCGACCTCTAGGGTAGGCGGCCCAGGGGAAGACAGTATGCCCGGAGCGAATCCCGGGACTAAGTGAGCGCTCGACCAGGAAGACCCGCACTCGGTTGTGCCAACCCAAGCTCCACGGAGGCCACACCCTGCCGCTGGCAGAAACGTGCGGGGACTGCCCTTGCCGACAAAGGAGCCCCGGCGTTCCCTGCATGGGCCCCTACCCGCAACCCCCGACCGAGAGGGTCTGGGGGCCTAAGGAGACACCAGCCCGACGGTGGGGTAGGGTTGTGGACGAGGCGAGTACACCGTCGCAATGAAAGGTTCGACAAGACCCCGAGGCGAAGGGGCTAATCCGGAAACCTGGTGTCGAGACATCACCGGCAGGCACGAAAGGCCTCATGCCGAAGGGGCCAAGCGCAGCGGCCAGCGACGCCCCGTTCCGTCGAGGAGGGGGGCACCGAACGCGGCAACACGCGGTCGCCAGCTCCCGACAGACAGCAGATAGCGATGCCAGGGCTGGGACTGGCTCCCAAGAAAAACACCTGGCCACCCGGGTGCGGGGGTAGCACCCTCCTGGCCGAGAGCCGGACAGGCAAACGACGCCAGCACCGGCGCTTACAAACAAGTTGGAGGAAGCAACCCCCAGAGGGACGAGTTGGAAGACGCAAGTAGGACGGCTCCGTAGGCGAAAAGGGAGGATGGAAGTCCCCGGCAGAAGGAAGCAGGGAGGTTGAAAGACCCACGACCCGCCACCTTTTCCGTCCTGGGGAAGGCCGACAACCCCAACACCCCGTTCGAGCACTCCAGCAGACATCGCCGAAGCCCGCAGCGCTAAGCAACATCAAACCCTTGCGATATGACAGCGGAAGAGGGTGGACCGTGTACCATTCGAGGCGAAGAACAGGTTCCCGGTTTGTCAATGAGCTCCATTCACACCAGAAGGTGGATCACAGAGACCTCCACCACCCCAAACCACGGTACCACATCCATATGGAACGGGAGGTGAGGATGGGGAAGGCCCCGGGGACGCCCGCCGAACCGGATCAGCGACGTCCCTACCCTGGAAGACCCCACGGCCCGCGAACGCGCGGTCAGATGGGTATGGTCAGAATACACCACATATCCCCATCCATTATCAGCATGACCGACGGCACCGAAATGAAGCATAGGCGCAGCCGGTAAGCGTGAGACTAGGAGTCGGTGAGGACGAGACGAGAGTGTAGACGAGTGTGAGCGAAGGAGTGACACACTGCCGAGGCCCATACGGGAACCCAGAGCCCCCCTCTGGCAAGACAGACGGAAGTGGGTGGCGGGTGCAAGCTGCCACGAGGCCCGCGACCACTAATCCATAAAGACAGCAAAGGCCCCGCCGGGAAGGCATGGCACAACGGCCTCCAGAAAAACTCCAGAAAAACGACCGTCCAGCCGCAACGCCCGACCGACACCCTTCAGGAACGGTAGAGGTGCTGACCGAGGCACTTGTGCATAGCGAGGAGCAGAGCTAGAGGCCCCGGGACGTGAAGGACGCCCAGCAGCCCTGGGCTTCGCAGAGAAACCTCCGAAAAAAGGTTTTCCCTTTCCCTTCCCTTCCTGCAAAACAGGGAGAGGGAAGGGACGAACCGCAGAACGAAACGCCTCCACCCCCACCCCACAAGCAGAGAAGGACCTTATTCGGACGGTGCGAGCCACGAACCGCCGAACACCCTGCCCCGCCCCCAGCCGCGAACGGAGAGGGGAAAGGGGTGGGAGGAGAGGGCAGGGCCGCCAAGTGCGGCCAAAACGAAGGCAAAGAGGGCAGGAAATGGAGTCAGGTAGCAAAGCCACTAACGACAAAGCACCGGGCGCCTCCACCACACCGACCACTCCCCCTCCCGGAGGGGGAGTGGAGGGGCGGGCGAAGGGCCTACCATGACCAAAACTTCGCACTCCAGCCCGACGCGGCAAGCCACGAACCGCCGCAAGCCCCGCCCCGTTCCCTCGGAGAGGGGACGGGTAAGGGGGGGGGCATAGTCCCAGGCGCCAAGAATCACCACGTTCCCTTGTCCCTCCTTGAAAAGGAACGCAAAAGAGGGCAGGGAATGGAAGATTGAGTAGCAACGCCATGAAAGACAAAGCTCCAGGCGACGCCTCAACCACCGACCCAATGCCCCTCCCGGAGGGTGGGGGTAGAGTGGTGTGGAGGATCCAGCCAAGACTGCATCGGAGCACATCTGCCCCGACGAGCTAAGCCACGACCCGCTGCACGCCCCGTCCCCGACCACGGAGAGGAGAAGGGACGGGGGCGGTGCGAATCCCTAGGCACCAAGAAACACCACGCTCCCTCTCCCCTTCCTGGCAAGGAAGGCAAAGAGGCAGGAATGGAGGAGTCGAGCAGCCAAGCCACGACGCGACAGCACTCCGGGCGTCGCCCCACCAACATGACCCATACCCCCACCCGAAGGGGGGCAGAGGGCGTGAGGGGGGGGGGGGGCCCGGGCAGGACAGCTGAATCGTCGCACTCCGGTCCCCACGTGTGAGGCAGGAATCAACAGCAAACCGGCAGCCCCCAACCACCGACCCCCCCGAAGGGGGTGAGGCAGGTGGCGAGAGGGGGGGGGGGCATCGGCGGGGAATCCTCAGCCCTTGAAACCACGTTCCTCCCCCTCTGGCAAGGAAGGCATAGAGTGGCAGGGAATGGAGGAGTCGATGCAGCCAAAGCACGACGCGACATCACTCGGGCGTCGCCTCCACCAACCAACCCACACCCCTCGAAGGGGGAGGAGCAGAGTGGACGAAGGGGGGGAGGCAGCGCAAGGGAATCCTCAGGCCCATGAAACACCATATCCTCTCCCTTCTGGCAAGGAAAGGCAAAGAGGGCAGGAATGGAGGCAGTCGAGCAGCCAAAGCCACACGCGCCCCCCCCCCCCCCCCAACCGCCCCCCCCCCCCCCCCCCCCCCCCGGGGGGGGGCCCGGGCCCCGGGCCGCCCAAAATCCCTCCCCCCCCCGGGGGGGAAGCAGCCCAAGCAAGCGCCCCCGGAAGGGGGGGGGGGGGAAGACCCCCCCCCCTTTTTTCCCCCAAAGGGGGGGGGGTTTAAAAAAGGGGGGGGGCCCCCAAAAAAATGAGCCCAAAGCGCCCCCGGGGGGCCCCGAAAAGGAACCCGGGGGCCGAAAAAAATAAGAAAAAAAAAAAATAGGAAAAAAATATAAACAAATAGCTATAAACCTATATAACTATATGCTACAAAGGACGGGGCCCCGCCCCGTCCCCACAGAACGAGGATGGGCGGGGCGGGCAAGAGTACACGTGGCAACCAGAAGGCCCCGAAAGCCCCGCCCCGAGACACAGGGCGTAGGCGTAGGTGTAGCCCCGGCCGCCCGAAATCACCACTGACGTCCCATTCGCCACCCCGAAGGCAAAGCCAAAAGGGCAGAGACAGACACCGGCTGGAAAAAGGGGGCACCCTGACGTCCCCCAAAATGGGGAAAGAAGAGGGAAGGTACGTCGCCCTTGCCTCCCCGATAAACCAATGGATTACCGGGGCAACAATGAACGGGATTAAAACAACTAAACCCCACACTCCTCCATCTAAAACACGAGAAAGCAAGCATTTGCTCAATATATTACAGACCAGAGAGTGTCAACAACACGTGTAGCAGGAGGAAGGCAGGTAGGTCTTCGTGTGACACGTCCGTGTGACACAGTTGGTTAGGGCGCCCGGCACCATTCTGTGGTCCGGCGTTCGATCCCCGACCCCGCTCATTCTCGGGGATTTTTCCACTGTGAAATTCGGGGGGAAACTGTCCCCCTTGAGAAAGGGGGATAGGGGTGTGTGGTTGTGTGAGGTCCCAGATTGCCCAAAGATGGGTATAATGAGCTCCAAGCTCGCACTGAGAGGGTAAAACTGCGATCGCGAGCCTGCTCGCGTGGACAAGACCATGGGTGAGTGGTGTTGACGAAGCGATAGGCAAAAAAAAGTATGAATGTCTGGCGCCCTGCCGGGGGGTGGCGGTCCCGGGTTGCGTGACTGCCAAATTTTTCTTCTTCTGAGTTAGTTCTTTTCTGCAATGCTGCAAGCTTTTAGTGCAGCCTGGTATTCACCAGATGTGGGATAAGGTTGCCCGGATTACCCAGGGATTACCCTGGGTGGCGATAGATCCTATCTATTAGCTAGTGCACTAGCTATAAAAGGACCTAAAAAACCTTATTTTCTTTCTTCCTCCCCTTCCTCCCCTCCTCTGTCCCCCCTCAACATACCCACACCAGCTGGGGAGCCACAGGAGAGCGTGACGGGGGTGCTGCCTTTCTACCACATCTACGGCATGTACGGGGTGACCTTAATCAGCATGTCCGGGGCGCCAAAGTGATCTCCTTCCCCCCCTTTCGATCCGGTGAATTTCTCGGGGTGATACAGAGCACAAGGTGAGATGGTTTTTTTTTTTTTGGGGGGTGGGGGGGTTTTTCGTGTGTGTGGGGTGTGTGTATGTGTGTGTGTGTGCGTCTCGCCCCGTCGGTCATTCTAGTAAGACGTGCGACTGCGTGCTCCTGATACGGGTAAAGTCAGGTCGGGGTGTTCGGTGCTGTGAGGGTGTCCCCGGGCTCCTCCCTTTGTTGTGTCTCGTGTGTAGTGGCGGAAATTGACTTCCTTGACTTAACTTGCAATATGGCACCCGTGCTGCGGCCTCCTGCCGAGGCGTCCTGCAGGTGTTTTCGGGCGCCACGCCCAAGCAGGTCGTCTTACGGGCCCCCCTGTGGGGAGGAGCTCATAGCTCGGGCACTCCCAAGCGACGCCTCTTTTGGCCTGGAGGCGGGTGATGGGGCTGAATGCGCCAAGGCGAAGGAGACGCCGACAGTGCTTTTTGACGCCCCTCGGGAAACAGGGTGGTGGTGATGGGGCTGAGCTGCGCCAAGGCGAAGGAGACGCCGACAGTGCTGTTAAACGCCCCTCAGGACCAGGGTGGCAATTGTCCACCGTGGACCGCCGGGGGGCAAGACGTCACCCAGCACCTGACGCGGGCAGCAAGCGGCCGAGGTTCAAACTCGGTTGTACGACAGGCTATGCCAACCACTACCTGGCCGTGCTAGCCCTGCAGCGGGACCTGCCGGCCTGCAGATGGATGTCGGCCCAACCTGAAAGGGAAATACGTCCTGCCCCCCCAAGGACGACGCCTCCCCGATAGGATGTGTGGCCTGGCTCAGGAGCGGGACGCCTGGGCCAGGCTTGTGTTGCTTGATCCAGCTGAGAGACACCCAAAGGGCTGTCCTCCACGCTACCCGCTCGACATGCCTCTTGAAGCGGTGCAGGACCTCCCGCGTGATCTCGGCGGGGGCCCTCCGTGCCGTCCGTGACGGCCCCGACCCGTCGGGGTGCTGGTGGAGCTGATTGGCGCGGCACCTGACAGGCTGGACCGGGGGCCTTGGGTAATATTCCCTGCGACATTACGACAGGGAGCCCCTGCGGTGTTACCGGTGGCCAGCGGTATAATCACCTGCAAGGGCGCTGTCAACCCCCCCTCAGGTGTGGCGTGTGCAGCCGGCGCACGCATCCGAGCAGTGCATCAGGCGTCAAAAGGGCCCCGGGCAGCTCACGACCGCCAGATGCCCCAACTGCTTCGGGGGGCACCACGCCTGGAACCTCCGCTGCCCCGAACGCCTGCGACGACGGGCCTGGAGGAGGAGGCGCCTACAGGGCGGCGGTGATCGGCCGGGGCCGCAGGTTCCTTTGTTCCTGCTCCGCTTCCAACGAGGCCGGCATGGGGGGGTGCTGGGCACTTGACACCGAACGCCGGGGGGTCGAGGGGATTGGCGAGTCTCCGCCATCTCCCTGCCACCCGCCTCCCCCGGGGGGACTGTGGACCACGATAGGCCGCAGCAACACCTGGGCGAGGCCCTCCGGCCGACAAGCGACAGAGGCGGAGATGGAAGGCGCAGCGAGGACACAGCATAGTCAGGGCAGGAGGCTGCGGGACCCCATCCCTCTCCCACCCCGGCTACACTCTCACCGCCCACGCCTTTTTCCCACGCCATCTGCGGCAGTCCCTCGCCAACACCGGCGTCCGTGTCACCCCCGAGGGCGCCCACTCCAGCCGGACCCATCGCTTCCACGCCATCCGCGGTTATGCTCACGGCCCGCTCCGGCGTCGCCTGTGCATTTCCACGGCAACGCCCACGCCACCTCCATACTTCTCAGCCCGGGAGTCACGCCCGCCGCCTCCCCTGGCCCAATGACGAGTACTCCCCCCCTCCGGGTCCGAACTGTATCGTGGAGGATTGCTCGGGACGCTGCAATGCGTGGTGGGCGTGATGAACGCCTTCTGGCCAGGCCGATTATGTCCCCGGGGACGAAGGAGAACTTGAGGCCTTCCTCGGGGCTGAGATGGAAAGGGATTTGCGTCGTTTCTTCCCCCCCTTCCCTCGCTCACGACAGCCCCCTCACCGACCCCGTTCCTCCTTCCTTCCACCTCCACTACACTGCCCCTCCCGGGCCTGTTCCTGATGTAGATGATTCTGGAGCTGAGTGAAAGTGAAAGTGATGGCGAGGCACCCGTGACCTCCCCCCACCAGCCACCCGCCGCCGGCAGGCTCAAGGTGCTCCAATGGAACATTCAGGGCTCCGTGGCAAGAGACCTGAGGTCCTCCAGGCCATAGGGGAGGGGGACCTTGACTTCATTCTCCTGCAGGAGACGCGGACGCCGGAGCACTTTGAGTGGAAATAGCGGGATACACGTGATCCACGTGTGGTGAGGATGGGCGTCGAGGCTGTGTGGAAATAGTACCAGCGCTCTCCCGACCGCCGGATTGAGGCCCCCCGTGCACTGTGGCGAGGGTGTGGAGGTGATGGCAGTGCAGCTGGAGCTTCCAGGCCTCCCACTGACTGTATACAATTGCAAGGTGTACAGCAGCTGGAGGGGGGCAACTGGGGCCGATGAGCTGCTCTCCCTTGCCACACACAGCAGCGTCCTGGTGGGTGGCGACTTCAACGCCCACCACCCGATGCTGCAGTCTGTCTCCCCCACCAACCGTGCGGGGCGACACCTGGCCGCGGTGCTGGAGGAGGTGCCGGAAATTATCCTCCTTAAACACCGGGGAGCCCACCCCGTCCGGAAAGTGGTAGGTTGGACCTCACTTTGATCTCCAGTGACCTGGCAACCGGCCGCCTCCTGGCAGGTCCACCCCATTTTGACCACGACCACTACGCAGTCGCCACTACACTGCAGTCACCCGGCCGCTGCCACAGCTCCCGCCGCCGCGGTGGAATATACAGGGGGCGGACTGGGCTTTGGGTTTCAGGCCATCCTGGACGAGTGGTGGGCCACCTACGAGCCGCCGGAGAATCTGGAACAACGAGAAAGCGACCTGAGGGCGGCCATCGAGGGGGCGGGGAGACAGCCATACCACGGGAAGGTCCCCGGCCGCAGGTACAAGCCAGAACTGGTGGTTCTACAACCAGGAGGTGCGGGAACAGAACCACATGGTTAACATCCACCGGGAAGTTTACCGCAGGCGACCGACGCCCACCAATCTGGAGCTGCTGCGTGAGGTGGTGAGGCAAAGCTCGGCAGGGCACGGGGCGGGTGCGGGAGGCCAAATGGCTTTAATGGTACGCAGGTTTTAACCAACACACCAAGCTGGCCGACTGTGGGGCAAGGTGAGGACTGCCTCCGGAAAGAGACCTCCCCGCCGTCCCGCCCACCCCCAGCCGTTACAGGAGGGGCCCCGGGGCCTGGTGGGGATGTTTGCCTCGAGGGGTAGCAGCGACCAACTTCCCGCCCGTATCCACGGCTGCAGGTTCGGCTCCAACCTGTGCGTGAGGCTGTCATCGGCGCCGCTCGCGCTCGCCCCGACGCCACTGATCAGCCCTTCATTTTCCCCGGAGCTGGTAAGGGCCAGGAAGGGACGGGACACCGCTCCGGGGCTGATGGCGTCCCCACTCGATGCTGGCCCACGCTGGGCGGCCGGGGAGGCGGGTTCTGGCCCTTTATCACTCCTCCTGGCTGGCTGGCCGCTTGCCCTCGCGTGGAAGGAGGCTGACATCCACCCATCCCCAAGCCCAGGGAACCCACCAAGCCGCGCCCCATCTCCCTGATAAGCTGCACGGCCAAGACGGCGGAGAGGATGGTGCTGGCCTGCCTCCTGTTTCCCCCTGGGAGACCTCCACCCACACATCTTCCCGGGTTCACCACGGGGGTGGGCACCTCCAACAGCGTCATGGCCCTCCTGGCCCAAATCGACAACCGCCCTGCTGTCGCCGTCCTTCCTTGACCTGAAAAGGCGTTTGAGCTGGCCAACGCCCACGCCATCCTGGGCCGCGCTGGTGCGGCGGGGCGTGCGGGGCAGACTCCTCGCCTGGTTGAGTTACCTCTGGCACCGCCGCGCCAGGTTCGGTTCCAGGGGCGCAAGTCCAGCTACAGGGACTGGAAACGGCGCGCCGCAGGGCGGGGTCCTAAGCCCCCCCTTTTCAACCTCCTGATGGAGCAGCTGGTCAGCCTCCCTTTTTCCCGGGGGGGCACGGCACATCTCAGCTACGCCGACGAGTTTGGTCCCGGTCCACTGGCCGGGTGACCGGGTGTCTCGGAAACCAGCAAGCCCTTGACCTGGTCCTTGGGAAGTGCAGAGAGCTGGGTCTCAAGATATCGGCTGAGAAGTCCAAGTCCATGGTGTTCAAGGCCCCTGCCCCCCGGTCTGTCCCTCTACAGATACAGGCAAACAGGCTTTGGGTTGGACCCACGCCTTCCAGTACCTCGGAATTTTGGCTTGACCGGGGCTTCCACTTCACCACTCAGGTCACGTATCTGAGGGAGAGGGCTGAGACCAGGCCAACGTCATGAGGGCCATGACCAGGACACACGCCGGGGCCACGTCATCAGTGCTGGCCCCTTCTACGTTTCACACTGTGTTCGCCCTTGTAGACTACAGCGCACCCGTGCTTGTCGCGCTGTCGCTCACTCAGCAGAGGAAGTTAAGGTCCTTCAGAACCGAGCTTTGAGGACCCTGCTGGCGGCACCGCGCTGGGCCAAACACCCGCGTCATGCAGGCGGAGGCACGGTTTTGTGCCTCTAGCCACCAGGGTTCGACAGATCGTGGCCTGTCGGGTGGCCAAGATCCTCTGCCAGGCAAGAGAGTCTGTCGCGCGGGACAGGCTGTGCAGGGTCTTGCCACAGCAGCAGCGTGACCTATCGCCGGGCAACACCTGGCTGCAGAGGGTGGCAGACGCCGCCATCCACCTCCTCCCCGGGCCCCACCCACCTGCTGCTGGACGGACCTGACCGCCCCGTTGTCAACTACGTCGCTCCGCCACCGCGGCAGCCCTCTGCCGCCAGGTGATTATCGCCACACTGCCAGCTGGGAAAGCGTTGTGCATGCGGGAGAAGCTGGGCAGCACGCCCTTGCAGGCGGTGGCGCACGCCAATGTCCCCACAGCGTCGCGGTCGCGGTCTACTACACCGACGGCTCCGTTGACCCTGAGAGAGGCCTGACAGGTGCTGCGGTGGTTACGGGCGGTGAGGTACTGTCCTGGAGGACGCCCGACCACTGTTTCCCCGCTGCAGATGGAGCTGGTGGCGATAGAGGCGCCCTACAGCACGCCCTGGACCGACAGGAGGAGGTCGTGGTGATTCACACCCACTCCTGTCTCCCTGCAGGTCCCACGGCAGCCCCGCACACCGAATGGACAACGTGCAGCTCACCACCGCCATCCTGGGCCACATCCAGGGCCTCGCCGCGCAGGGACGCCGCGTAAGGTTCAACGGTTGCCCAGCCACGTAGGCCTCCGTGGTAACGAGGCGGCCGATGAGGCGGCCCGGGAGGCCACCAGACATCCAGCGGTGGCCTTGACTGTCTAAACCCCCATCCATGGGGCCAAGGTACTGGCCAGACGCGCTGCCGTCTGTGCCGCAGGGCAACAGTAATCGCCAGCTGGTGCAGACATCGAGGCAGGCAGCCTTGGCACAAACAAGCCACGAACAACAACGAGCCGTTAAAGCCCCGCCCGCAGCTGTCCCGAGCCGAGGAGGTCGTCCTACACCGATTTCGGGTTTTGGGTTGGACCTGGAGGAGCTAAGGGCGGGTTTGAGGAGGGCCGTGTGAGTACTGTCCTCATATGGCCCCCCCTCCCTTGACCACTACCTGCTTTTCCCCCGCCCCGCTCAGATCGGCTCAGACAGCGCGTCGGCCCGCTGGAGGGCGCGGCCGCCCTCGTGCGGCAGGTTCAGAAAAACTGCCCCCCCTGCTGGAGGTGGCGAATGCCGCCCCACCCCCCGAAAAAACACTAAGGAGGGGGGATGAACCTCACGGCCCGCCACCTGTGACCTAATGTGGTTGCGCTACAGCGGCGGGCTGATGCCCGCTCATTTATTACTGTTTTTTTATGTATAATATGTATGTTATTATGTTTATGTGTATGTATGTGCATATGTATATGTATCTGTATATACATGGGAATAGATGTAAATAAATAGATAAAAAATAAAAATATGTGTGGTGTGTCATTCATTCACCCATGGTCTTTGTCCCACGCAGCTGGCTCGCGATCGCCAGTTTTCACCCTCTCAGTGCGAGCTTGGAGCTCATTTTACCGTCTTTGGGCAATGCTGGACCTCACACACACCACCCCCATCCCCTTTCTCAAGGGGGACAGTAACCGCCCGAATTTGTCCAAGTGAAAAATCCCGGGAGCGCGAGGATTCGAATTGCCTACCCAAAAGTGAGAGACCAGACGTTTATCAACCTGACCATCGCGCGGGGGGGTTGTTTTTGTGTTGGGGTTTTACCCATTTTTATATTTAAGGATTAGTCAAAATCTTTACTGTCCCATCTTTATAATTAATTATCATATTTTACCTTAAAAATTTTTTTAAGAAGATTAAACGTGAGAAAAACACACACACACACACACAAACACCACACACACCACCACAAAAACACACAAACACAAACCACCACACACACTGCACAGGTAGGCAAATTCCCGCACACTTGACATAAATTGATGGAGAGACAGATAATAGAAATACAAATATTTACAGTTATGGACACAGGCTGACAACTGACAGACGAATTAAAACAATGCTCTACATACATCAAACCAAATTAGGAAAAGAAACAAAATATGATAAGTAGGGTTAGTTAAATACACAAACGACCATAGCTATAGCTCAAGGTAAACAAACAAATAAATTTAACACACAAAATAAGATAAACTCAAGAATATCAAACGAACAATCCTGTCACCCGCCCCCCAAAAAAGAGCTTATCCGAAAATAAAATAAAGTTAAAAAAAAATTTTTATAAAAAATGAACATAAAAGCGAATTATAGCCAATTTTCACCCCGCCCAATCGTCGAGCCAGGTGCGGGTGGTCCACATGGTGCCTCCGATGCTCAACTTCCTAACCTCCAGCGACCAAGTGACGCCGGCTGACCTGGAAAGCGTGCGCGGCGCCATGTGTTCCGCCGCTCCCGTGCCCTCCACCACCGCCAAGCTGTTCAAGGAGAAGGCTCCCCACCCCGTCACTTTCCAGGAAGGTAAGAGGTCCAGGACAAGGGATGAGGCTAGCGATAAGGGCAAGGGTGTGGGAGGGACAGGGCCAATGACGTAGCTAGGGATCTATCAATGGGGGGCACCTGGGGCGGCACAGCTGAGTATGGGGGGACACTATAGGCAAGCGGAGGTCAGCCAGATAGATAGATAGATAGTTTTATTGACCACAGCAGAACATAATACACATATACATACTTATACATGTAGTTTTATAACTGTAGTCCAAAAAGTAAAATTAACTCAACGCTGGCAATTAGTAACTAACACTACAATATAATGCTATCCGCATTAAAATATCATTACTATTGTATCATTACTATTACACAATAATCGCAGTCCATTAATATTGAATAGAATATGCACTGGCCATCAGTAATACACACTCAAGATACAGTGTACTATTTTACAGGTCACATCTAGGGTAAATCTATTTGAAAACACCTGTTCCATAATAGTGAACTGGTATATGTCCCTGACATGTTGGGTCAGTGTACACTGTTCCACCACATGTCTTTCAGTCTGCACTTGGCCACATACACACAGTCGCTCATCCAAGGGTAAGCGACCGCGACCTCTCCTATTCCACCTTCCAGTCTCACATATTAGCCAATGCCCACCTGTCCTAAACTGTGTAAACGACAGGCGATGCTTTTCATCAACTAAGTGTCTATCAGTGTAAATATTATGCACATTCAAAGTAGGGTTCATCTCTTTATATGTCACTCTTCTCGTAGAATTACTGTCTGAAATTCTCGATCTTACACATTGCATATCTACAGTACAATCTTTGACTTCACTGTCCACAAACTCCCTTATTAATCTACCGGTGACAGTGCCACATAGAAGGGTATAAGGGCATATTCTAAGATCAGATCAGTGATGGGTATTAAAGATACAATATACAGAATACAGCAGCCATGGCCAGTGGGGGGCACCGGATTCTCATGGGGGGGCACGTGCCCCCCATGGCCCGCCGTAGCTACACCACTGGACAGAGCGGGAATTATGCTAGAAAAAAAGGGAGGAAAGGTGTCAATGGATGACCATAGGGTAAAGGTGTGTGTGTGTGTGTGTGTGTGTGTGTTTGGAGGTTACGTGGTGAAACCTATACGTGTGTATAGGTAATATATTTTAGCACTTTGAAAATAAATTGGATAAATAATCCCTGGAAGATGCGCCTATCAGCTGGGATCACAGGAAACGAATAAGATCATCACGATAATAGGGAAGTAAACGAATAGGAGATCGGCACGAGTGAAAGATAAACAAGGAAAAAAGCTGCCGAAAAATGTGCTAGAGAGAGAGAGAGAGAGAGAGAGAGAGAGAGAGAGAGAGAGAGAGAGAGAGAGAGAGAGAGAGAGAGAGACCACAGTCACCACACACACACTCTTCCCGTATGGCTAAGTGCGTTGGCGTGCCCAGGGTCAGGCGCGCAACTCCTTGATCCTGCGTTCAGTTCTCGACTCCTCGCTCACGGGATTCTTCCCTCAGAAATATGAGCATTTACTGTCTCCCTTGAGCAAGGAATGAGGTGTGTGTGGTGTGTAAGGACACAGCTGTACTCAAAGATCGGTCTTTATGAGCTCTAAGCTCATTTTGCAAAGGTAACAGCTGGAAATCACGTGTCCAGTGTAGTGACTCCAAGGTTGGTCGTCACGCCACCTGGCTAATTACCCCTAAGGCGTCACGCCACACAGCTGTGGTGACCTGACTCCGCCGTGACCCAAATCCTCCTCGCGCTCCTTGCCTTCGTGACGAGGATCCGCCAGTTACCTACCAGCCACCACAGAGGGAGCACACCACCTCCTCTTTCTGTTCCTCGTGGCCTCCCTCCGCTGTACTTACTTACATATTCCCGCCGTATAACTTGTGTGCGAACTTAGTGTTTGGTCTTGCCAGTGTCTAGCTTGCTTAGAACATACAACACCAGTATGTAATCAGGGAAGGCGTTTCACACACACACACGCACAGACACACACGGGCGCGTGCGCATGGCTTCATGCATGGCTCAATGGTCCAAAAGCACGTCTGGACATTCTGTGGTCACGTGTTCGGTCTCCGCACGCTCCCTGGAATTTTTCAATGACAAATGCAGGCGGTTACTATGCCATTCTTGAGCAAGGGGAAGGGGTGTATGTAGCGGTGTGAGGTCCCAGTATTACCTTAAAGTTGGTCACTTCGAGCTCCCAAGCTCTTCCGGGGGTTAAAGGCTGACAATCGCGAGTTTAGCTCGCGTGGTCAAGACCGTGGGTGGGTGAATGACACACGTTAACCTAAGGTTTGCCTCAGGGTTTGGGATGACGGAGACGCTGGGTACACACATGACGCCGCTGGATGACGAGAGGCTGGGTTACTGCGGGAAGGTGGCACCCAATGTTGAGGCCAAGGTGATCAGTGAGGAGGGGAAGGCCTTGCCCAGGGAGAGAGGGGAGAGCTTTGCATCAGGAGTCCATCGGTAAGTCTCTCTTCTCATTTGTCTCCGTATACTATATCTTAATATTTACCTCCGCCAACGAAGTTGGAGGGGTTATGTTTTCACCCCGATCTGTCTGTCGTCTGTCTGTTTTGTACA
Source organism: Chionoecetes opilio (assembly GCA_016584305.1). Lineage (NCBI taxonomy): Eukaryota > Metazoa > Arthropoda > Malacostraca > Decapoda > Majidae > Chionoecetes > Chionoecetes opilio. The sequence continues at coordinate 19,990 of JACEEZ010021589.1, forward strand.
GGATTTCTCAA
>JACEEZ010021589.1:22500-32521 GCA_016584305.1 Chionoecetes opilio
ATGATCACCATTATCAATATTTTTTTCATAATTGATATTACTATTATCATCATCATTATCATTATGATAATGATGTTAATGATTATAATCGTTATCAAAAACATTATTATTATCATTATTATTGTTATTATTATTTTATTATTGTTATTATTATTGTTATTATTATTATTATTATTGTTATTATCATTACAATTAATAGTACAATCATTAATTTTTTTATAGTCATTATTATTATTAGCATTATTATTACTGTAATTATTAATTATTATTATTATTAAGAATATTATTATGACAATAATAATAGTATTAAACTTTCATTAATATTAGGCCCTACTATTATTATTATTATTATTATCATTATCACTATCACCATAATTATTGTTACTGTTATTACTATTATCATTATTGTCATTATTATTATTACCATGATTGTTATTACCATCATTATCATTATTTTCTGAGAGCTGCCATAAATACTGATGGTCGCAAGCCACCTCCAGGCTGTGGGTCACAAGGCACTTCCAGGCTGTGGGTCACAAGCCACCTCCAGGCTGTCACAAGCCACCTCCAGGCTGTCACAAGCCACCTCCAGGCTGTGGGTTGCAAGCCACCTCCAGGCTGTGGGTCACAAGCCGCGCACCAATGAACACTCAATCTATCAATCATTGAGGGCTTTCGCCGGTGGGCGCGTCGGCTCGCCCACCCTATGACGCCACTCCCGGAGGTCACCACGCGTGGGTCCCAATGCAGGCTTCCTTCCCATACCAAGCAACTCTCGGCAGGAAACATAAGTTATGGAGGTATTTGGGTCGCGGCCGAGTCAGGTCACACCAGGTGTCGGCTTGACCTTTAGGGGTAATTAGCCAGGTGCGCGGCCCCAACCTGGGGCCACCACACTCTACTCTCCGTTCCCGGGGCGAGCAGCACACGCTTGGCCACTATCACCGCCGCTGGAGCGTCCCCGGGGAGAAACGGCACCTCCGCTCCCCGTATCCTTAGCGCCCCTCTCCCCAGGTCGACACACGCCCTAGTCAGCGATAAGTAATCCAGGCCCAGGAGGCAAGAGTCCTCCATATCGGCAACATAGACAGGCAACACTTCCTCACTACCTCCCACGCCGACTCGCGCCTCCACGGGGCCTCAAGTGGCGTGCAATGCCCGGTGACCCCACAGAATCGCCGGGGTGCCTCAGGCAGATCTTTGATTAATATCACGTCCGGGTGCGCGATCATCCTTTCTGCGCCGGTGTCCACGGTCAATCTACACGGCTTCCCATCTACGGTCCCCTCCACCTGGACCGTAGTGGCCACTGTACAGTGGCGCGTTACACTGCTCGGGGCCCTCTGTACGCCGGCTGGTTCTCTGCCCCCCCGTCCAGCCATACGTCGTTTCCGGCACGCGTCTCGGCCCGCACCACTTCCTTGGGGCGGGGACACACGACGGAAGAATGGCCGTACTGGCCACAACTCCGGCAGCAAGGATGGAAGGCATTGACGACTGGCCGCTCAGGGGAACGCGTCCGGTGCCGCGTCGGGCACATGGCCCGCTGGTGGCCTGGCTGGCCACACCCCCAACACGAGCCTCTAAACCGTGTGGGGCTCGTCCTTCCTCTCATCTTCTAGCATTCTCTTCATCTGGACCCGTCGGGCTCTGGTCGCCAAGGCGGGGATCGACCGGCGCCCGTTCCTGAAATTCACCTTTTCACTGACTCACTCTCTGCTCTTCACTCCCTTAATGCTACCACCTTCAAAGACAATGTCCAACTCCTGTCTTCCACCCACCATCATCTCCTGACATTGTATCGCCTAAGCTCAGATGTTTTCCTTCATTGGGTGCCAAGCCATGTCGGTGTATCTGGTAACGAACGAGCAGACGAGGCAGCACGCAGAGCCAGCACAGCGCCGGAAGTTACCTTTCCCCTCCTCCCCAGTTACGCCCAGATAAAGTCTTCTGTCAACCGAGCTGCTCTTCAGGCCTCCCAACTTCTTCTCAACGATGCTATGGAGCATGGCTCTCGTTCTGCCACATGGTACATCACAGCCACCAGACAAACGCATCACCTCCACCTTTCCCGGTTCACTCCACCTGTAGTACGACAACTGGTCCGACTAAGGCTCGGCTTCCATTGCTCCACCCAAATACTTGGTGACGACCCTGCCCCCTATCCTCACTGTTTCGCAGAGCCACAAAATCCCCTTGAGCACTACCTGCTCCACTGCCCAGCATCCCACTCAATTCGCCATCTGATCCCTGCCTCCCCAGAGCCGGAATATGTACGGGCTGCACGTGTCGTTGCCTCCTCACCTTTACCTACGCTCGCTGCCCTTGTTTCCTCCTACCCTCCCCCCGTTAACATTATTTATAAATACTGAACACTCTGACGGGCTTTATATTTAGCCCGTGCTTCTCTCTTCAGAGAAAGCAATAGGAAAAAAAAAAAAAAAAAAAAAAAGAAGGCGTGACCCTCCCCACGCGCCGCCGTCAACTGAGGTGCGTAGGAACGATTCTAACTATCGCTCTTGTTAACGCCTCCTGTACATCCCCGGTATATGCTTGTTTGACTTACAGCTGGAGGTCCCTGTCTTGGAGCGCGTCCACGAAATGTTCGCGAGCCAGCACGTTCAGTATCTCTTCTGGGGCGGTAGGGTAGGCGCGGCGAACCAGTGTTTCCACCTCCTGAGCCAGCTGGGGAAGTGGCTCACCCCAACCACAAACCCGCACCTTCAGGTTAGCGCGAAACACCTCCGCCTGCTGGTGGTGTCCAAATCTCCTTCTCAGCGCCTCCACCACACTTGAGTATGAAGTGCGTTGTAGGGGAGTCAGGTGAGCTAGCACTTCTAGTGCCGCGCCTCTGAGACTGGCCACCAACTGTATAGCTCGCTCTGTTCCTCCCCAATCTTGAGCGTCGGCCAAGAATTCAAACTGGGCCAGGTAGGCTTCCCAGGCCACTTTGCCATCAAACTCCGACGGCTTCCTCCTCCCAGGGGGGCCACATATCATCGACGTGTGGCGAGGGGGCGATGAATGTGGCGTCAGCGATGGGTCGAGGGAGTACGGGGCGCTGGTCGCGGCCAGCGGCACATCCACTTCACCTCCCCGCCGCTCACCACCAAGGCCGCGGTGTGTGGGTGTAAGCTGCGTCGCGCGCTGCCTCGTGTCTCTGAGATCAGATGTGTGTTCCGGCAGCTCCTCCGTTGGGGCCGGTGTAACAAACTGTCGTCCTTCCAGGGCAGCTGACAGTACACTAGCCTGGTGTACCACCGGCAGGCGCAGGGCAGCCAACTCCCTGCTCAGTGCCTTACCCATGGCATTACACACTTCCTGTGTGTAGTGCCTTGCCTCCTCCCTAGCCTCTATTAACTCGCGTCCCATCTCACGTTTCCACTCTAATGTCCTCGTTGTTCTTTTTCAATTCGCTGATGAGTTCCGTTTTCAACTCAGCCATTAATTAACATAGCAACTGTGTACGAACTGCCCCTTTCCCGCCCATCGCCGTGAGCGGTTGGCGCCAAATCTCCCGCCACAACTAACACCGCTCCTTCCTCGGTCGCCATTTTGCACGCTTACTCCACCGACCGCCTGGCCCATATACAACCAAAATTTAATCGCAGGGTTATAATCCACACTTCCTAGACACCAATGTAACGGAAATGGCTTGCATCCCACTTCTGTAAGCACCAAGGTTACGTAAATGAGTTTGGCTGTTCCCCTTTTCTATCCAGCCATGTTACACAATTGCCTTATGTTACACCCGGGGTGGGGGGTTTTCTGTACCTCCCCTTTCTCACTTACTCAGGCAGACTTTACTTCAGGTAACACTTTTCCTTTGGGCATGGGCTCGGATATGATACCAGTGTGGTGAGTGCACAGGAACGATTAACTTGGGGGCAGGAGAGGAAAAAAGAAACACCACAATCTCCTTTGGGGCATTTACTGAATTCAGATTACACACAACACAGGCTGGGAGTTAGAATCGGGCACTTAATCCTTCACAGTTCCTTTGGGAGATGGACGTGAGTGGCTAGGGAGGAGGGGGTCGATCAATCTGTGCACAGGTCTTGTCTCAGGCTGTCTCCAAACCAGACTCCGGAGGCAAGCGTCCCTCAAGACATTGGTGCCGAAACCCCGCCCCAATTCTTGGCGTCACAACTCCTCAACCAATCACAAGCCCTGCACGTCCACCCAAAGTAGCATCATTGTGTACACACACCCCAAGTGACCGTTACTCAAAAAACACACAAACACACGCACACACAGTTCACTCAGACATACACTTGCAACTGCCATCACACATCCACCACCACCCTTGCACCCATTCCACCTCCAGGTGGATCCACATAACCACCACATTGAGTCCACATAACCTCCACGCTGAATCCACTTACCCTCCACTCTAAGTCCACATAACCTCCACGCTAAATCCACATGCATAACAATATATATATATATATATATATATATATATATATATATATATATATATATATATATATATATATATATATATATATAGTGTATTTCTGTATATTTTGGTTTACTTCAGTATGTTTATGAGAAAAGATGTGGTTGAATATGAGTTGAAGATGACAATTCGTCATTGTGTGGTTGTTTTGTTTACAATTATCAGCTAGTGAGCGCCGAGCGGCGAGCCTCGACCAGAAGCTGGCAGCTGTCAGCCGTTCTGGCGAGGCACGCAAGCGAGAGAGAAGCTGGACAGGTATTACCAAAACGTATATCATAGTTATGGCAGAGAAGTATCATAGCTCCTGAATATCATAAATCAATGACATACGCCATATATCATATGTTTAGAATATAGCGAAACCATCTATCATAGTTGCCTGCTAAATATAGCGTCATTGTTTCTTTAAAATGGTTATATGTATAATCAGTAAATTCATCCTTTGACCACGTTTTATGGATTTATACTTCTTCCCCTATGTTTATAACATGTTTAGGGCAGTGTCACAGAAAGTAATGTAGTAATTCATTCCCGAAAATAAGGCATATAGATTAAGGCATAATTATAAGGCATAATTCAGCAGTATCTGTGTAAAAACACGGGACAGAGTTGCCAGATGGCGATGTTTTCGATCTAAAAGCTGTCTGTACAAAGTTGGTGAGGAACAATGTGCCCTCGCACGGTCTACTCGGTATTTCCTAAACAGCTGTGCATCTCTCTCAGCTCACTCAACATGTCCCTATTTGGGCGAATATTCCTTCACTAAGGCTGTTATTGTGTATCGGCCCTGTTGACATGATTGTGTGACCGTATATCATAGCCTCGGGACCGTATATCATAGTCGCGCTAGAACACGATGAACCCACTCTTAGCCTCCCGCGCGGTTTTGTGATACTCACCCCCCAATTTATGATATTCGCCAGCCAGTTGTGACTAAAATGGGCCATTTTGTCCAGCTATGATATACGTTCTTAACTATGATCGCTTTGGTAATACCGGTCCAGGCTTCTGGCGGCTTCCTCACCAAAATTCGCCTGAAGGTGATCTCCAATGGAAGCGGGCGATCCAGCGAGAAATTTTTAAGTAAACTCATGGACAACTCAAGTTCAGGTTCACGATCGCGAGTACAAGTCAATAAAGCCGTGTTTTTGTCGTCCAAGCACCGTCTTGGATTACGAATCCCAATCCAAGATTTCCTGTTTTTGAGCGCGGTCTTGGTACAAAGACGGGATTAGAGAACAAGCATTAGAAAACGGGAGTTTTGGCGCCGCGTGGCTATTTTGTGATGCCGTACAGATGCGGGGAAAACCATGCCCATCATCATGACCATCAGGATTACCAATCCAAGCGTTTCGAAGACACCTCTGAGGCTGTCTTGGAGGAAATGATCCCGTGGAAACAATAGAAAAGAAAGGATATTGAAGCAGAATCTGTCGAGTTGCTGAGGTTAAGAAAGGCTCACTTGACATGAAAAACAACATAATGTGACAAAGTAGTAATGACAAATGGTTGTAGAAGAAGTAACGGCATATAACAGATAGATAAAGAGATATGGTGTTATGACTGATGAGAAGCCGCTGTCTGTTATGTGTATTGCTACACTTCCAATATTCGGGGAAAAATAAGGTTATTATGGACGAGAACTGCGCGGTCGCTACCGCCGTTACCACTTACGTTTTCTATATTATTTTTTGCTCAGTATATTGTATATTATTAATGCACTTCCGCCTAACCTTCAAAACTTGTATACATATTGTAGAAATAATAAAGTTGGTTAATACGCATACAGACACACACTCCCCTTTCACAGGCCCCCCAACTCTTTAGGAGGTTAGGTTCATAATCTCGCCGGGGGGGTCGAGGGGGGCTAGAACCCCCCCCCCCGTTATGCGGTTAGGTTAGGTTCGGTTCGGGTAATAATCCTCCCAGCAGGCAGCAGGGCAAGGCAAGCGGACCACTCTGCAACTGGCGGGTAGGCTGGCGAATGCGGGGAGGGGCGGGGCGCACTTGTTTTCGTACAATTCTGTCACTTCTCTGGTTTCTGAGACACCGACTTTTATTTCCTGGCAAAGTTTAAGTGCTTTTTTTGATGGACGTACATTGTTATCAATGGAAACGGTAAGCTTAGGATTTGGTGATGAAAAAAAAAATAATGTATTGGGTTTCCGGGAAATAAAAATACATCCATCTGAAGAAAATAAACAAATTTTAGGCAAGGAAAAACTAGCCAGTGTCTCAGAAAATGACCGCGCAGTCCTCGTCCATTTTTACCATGAAAAATAAATAGAGTTTATTGAAGCATTTGCCCATAATCACTTAAAATATTTTGAGCTTTACATTCTTATTCAATATTCATGATCAAATATGTTGCAGTCTACTATATAGTATTTGCATCGCATATTATTAGTTTTTGAAAAACCTTACTCGCTGGTTAGTAGGAATTAGGTCAAATAAATTGGTTAGTTAACGTTGTTAGGAGTCCAGGTTAGGCTTAATTTCCTTTGGGTTATTAGTTTTATAATGATAGTGCTTTATGGATTCATACACGTTATCTTTAATACTCTCAGAGAATGGCGGCTCGTGATAAAATAAAATGGGGTGACTGCAAGCTTTACACAACTGTAGGATACACAAATTTTACCTATCTCAGGTATGATTTGTAGTTGATGTTCACGGATTTCAGGGCATGGTAGTAGTGGTGGTGGTAGAAGGGATGGTGGGGGTGGTAGTGCTGCTAGTAGAGGGGATGGCTGAGGTGGTGATGGTAGAATTACAGTATTACTACTTGAAAATAAAGTCGGTACCGCTTGATTTCAGTCTTTTCATTTAATGTCAGCTGGGATAAGTTGAAGTTTTGCAAATATTTCACTGGATTTTCCATCGTCATAGGGTAATTAAGGAAAGCACAATTTAACCACACCGTCTTTTTTTCTTCTTTTTTTCTTCAACAATAAGGGGGATGCGCGAACGTAATCCCCCGCTAACAAAAATTTTGCACGAGTTAACCACATTTGGGTTAATCGCAAGGGTCAGCACCGCTGGAGTGCAATGGTGGGCCTCTCCCTGAGAAAACCGCCTTCAGGATCGCGGTATCTCCTGTTTCAGGTAAGTATTACACACCGTCTACACGAACTGTAAACGAGAGGGACGAGACTAAAAAGCTGCCTCGGCTGCAGCTCTTTGTGTTCACAAGTGGCGCGGCGGCAGCGCAGACATGAATCGTACAGCAAATATGAAAGTAACTTACATTTTGGTCTGGTTTTAATGAAAATTCACTTAGTAACGTATTGAAAATAACATATAATGACTTTTTTTTTATGATATATTTGTTAGTAGTGTATCAATTCTGATGTGTCTCTAAAGACATCATACACCTGGTAGTGAGTGTCTGGGGGTGCTGCAGCTCTGCAGCCCTATGCCACGAGCCGCCACTGCTCTCAGACTTATCTTTTTTAATGAAATATGCTAATATATCTTTACATCGTGTTTCTTGCAAGTGGCTCCTACTCAGCATATACCCCAAAAAATATTACCTTATTCCCCGTTATCCAAATTTTTTTGCTAAATTTCCAGTTTGACACCGAATTCACTTTGGTGAACGAAACAATTTTGTTCTTATGAGTTTTGATGTGTTTTGAATCAATCTGCTAACCGTTTCTGTCGCAAATCACTTTTATTAAAGTGATTTGCGACAAAAAATGATTGAAAAACAAAGTTCAACATAACAGAACTTATACCTATCCTAACATTTACCTAACATAACCTAACCTTTACCTAGCATAACCTAACCTTTACCTAACATAAGCTATACTTAACCTAACCTAAACTTTACCCCCCCCCCAAAAAAAAAGGGATTGCCACAGAAACGGTTAGTAATTCAAAACACATCAAAACTTACCAGAAAAAAATAGTCACAGTTAGTACAACGTGAATAATAGAGAAAGGTGCATGCCTACAGTCGCACACACACCATATCAGGCAGGGCAGTAAGAATAATGACACTCATGGTCACCATATATATCAAGAGAGGTGAATTTGTGACATTAAAATAACTCAGACGTTTTCGGCTACTTTTTCGTATATGCGCAGGATGTTGCTTAGCATATATACTATATATGAGGAGACTGGACAGGATGTATATTGTAACTCATCGTCACCACACATGACACATAAGGTAATTATGTAGGTAGGCAACAGGACCGGTATTACCAAAACTTAATCATAGCTATGACAGAAATGTATCATTACTCTTGAATATCATAAATTTTTATCATACGCCATTTATCATAAGTTTGTAGTCTAGCACAACCATCTATCATAGTCACCTGCTAAATATAGCGTCATTGTTTCTTTAAATGGTTATATAATAAGTAAATTCATCTTTTGACCACGTTTTATGGATTGATACTTCTTCCCTTATGTTTAAAACATGTTTAGGGCAGTGACACAGAGAGTAATGTAGTAATTCATTCCCGAAAATAAGGCATATAGATGTACCGTTGAGCAGTATCTGTGTAAACACGGGACAGAGTTGCCAGATGGCGATGTTTTTTATCTAAAAGCTGTTTGTACAAAGTTGGTGAGGAACAATATGCCCTCACACGGTCTACTCGGTATTTCCTAATCAGCTGTGCATCACTCAGCTCACCCAACACATCCCTATGTGGGCGAATATTCCTTCACTGAGGCAGTTTTTGTGTCTCGGCCCTGTTGACAGCAGGAAAGTTTATCATAATCGCGCTAGAACTCGATGAATCCACTCTTAGCCTCCCGCGCGGTTTGTGATAGTCCCCCACCAATTTATGATATTCGCCAGCCAGTTGTGACTAAAATGGGCCATTTTGTCCAGCTATGATATACGTTCTTATCTATGATCGCTTTGGTAATACCGGCTCAGAAACACAGGCCCCATCCTGGCTATAATTTCAGTGCTTCTGTGAAGTCCTGGGTAAGCATTTTCGAAGGGGCTCTAAACTACACCCTCTTAGCGTCCTAAGAACGACTTAGTTATACCGGACTAAGAAGATTACTAAGGAAGTATTTTCGAACGTCATCTTAGCCTCGTGTAAGGCCAACCCTTCTTAGTGCCACCACCTCCGCTTCAACCAATCAGCGAGCGCGACGCAAGTCTGTATCTGGTGGGAAATACGTATAAACATCAACACAGACCACAGCTGATGACACAAACACATCGGCGGTGTGTGTGTGTGTGGGTGTGTGAGTGTGTTTTTGAGGGTAATAGAGTGTTTTTGGGTGGGTTTAAGTATGTTAAGGTATGTGGTAGTGTGTTAGGGCTGTTAACAGTGCTGCCAGATGAAGGGAAATTTCCCTGTTTAAGGGAAATTCAGGTCACTACAGGGAAACAGGGAAGAAAATTGAAAATATACCAAAATATAGGGAAATTCGAAAGATACGGAGAATATATAAACTTTTTGTGTATATATCTCTAAATTACGAGAGAGAGAGAGAGGAGAAGAGAGAGAGAGAGAGAGAGAGAGAGAGAGAGAGATTCGCTGAAGTCCGAAATAGCCGTATCGTTCGGGTGCAGAGTTCGCAAGT
>JACEEZ010021589.1:37689-51649 GCA_016584305.1 Chionoecetes opilio
GAGAGTGGAGGAGAGGAGGAAGAGGAGAGGAGAAACATCAAAAGTGGTAACTCAGCTATGATGTGAAGGGATTTTATCAAGAAGGGAGGGGTGTGGTGGGGGAAGTGTTTGGTTGTTGTTTGGTGTGGGGAAAGGGGGTGATTTGGTGGGGGGAAATTTTGTTGGAAAATGTTGGTGTCCATGGGGAGGAAGAAGGGGTGTTAGTGGTGGGGGTCCTGGGAAGGAAGTAATTTGGGTTGTGGGGTTTCTGAAGGGGAAGGTTGAAAAGTGGTGGGGGAAAGTGGTGCATTTGGTGGGGGGAAAGGGGTGGGTGTTGGTGGTTGGGGAAGGGGAAGTGTTAGGGGGGGGTTGGGGGAAGTGGGTGGGTGTGGGTGGTGGGGGAAGGGGATGGTTGTTAGTGGGGGGGTAAGGGGTGGGTGTTAGTGGTGGGGGAAGTGGGTGGATTTTGGGTGGGGGAGGAAGTGGGTGGGGCGGTGGTGGGGGAAGGGGTGGGGTTGGTGGTGGGAGGATGTGGGTGGGTGTTGGTGGTGGAGGAAGTGGGTGGGTGTTGGTGGTGGGGGAAGGGGGTGGGTGTTGGGGGTGGGGAAGTGGGTGGGTGTTGGTGGTGGGGGAAGGGGGTGGATGTTGGTGGTTTGGGGAAGGGGGGGAAGGGGGGGGTTATTTGGTGGGGGTCCTGGGGGAAATAGGTGGGTGTTGGTGGTGGGGGAGGGGATGGTTGTTAGTGGTGGGGGAAGTGGGTCAATGTTGGTGGTGGGGAAAGTGGGTGGATGTGGGGGTTGGGGAAGGGGGAAGGTTTTTGTGGTGGGGGTCCTGGGGGGGTAGGTGGGGTGTTGGTGGTGGGGGAAGGGGATGGTTGTTAGTGGTGGGGAAGGGGGGGGTGTTAGTGGTGGGGGAAGAGGTGGATGTTGGTGGGGGAGGAAGGGGGTGGGTTTTGGGTGGTGGGGGAAGTGGGTGGGTTTGTTCGGTGGGGGGGAAGGGGGTCCCCATGGTTTTTGGTGGTGGGGGAAGGGGGTGGATTTTGGTGGTGGGGGAAGGGGAGGATGTTGGGAGTTTGGGGGGAAGGGATGGGTGTGAAAGTGAGATGTGGGTGGGAACGGGGGGGATGTTAGGGGATGTGGGTGGGGGAAAGGGGATGGGTGTTGGAAGCGGGAATGTGGGTGGGAACAGGGGTGGGTGTTGTGGGATGTTTGGGTGGGTGTTGGGATGAAGTAGAGTGAATAATAGCAGATTCTTGAAGGACTCCAGCATCCCCCCCTCTCTCTCGGTGAACTCCTCGTGTGACGTCATCAATAATATTCGCGGGCCTGTTGGAGGGATGAAACTTTTTTCCCGCGCTTTTTATAAAAGTCGTGTTTTTACGGAAATAAGGCATGGAAATGAATTATTTTTTGTGGATTAGGTGTTTTGAATGAACATTCAACATTTATGCAAAAAAAATGGGTCTGGACAATTACTTTAAGCTTGGAAACTTTACAAATCTTTTCACATATTATCTTTTAACTAAATGTTGCCTCATGGCACCAAAAAGTGTCCTTTCTCCTTCTTTTTAGGTGCGGTATTTCCTTAGTTCACTAAGGCAAGATATCGTTTTGCCCAACAAGACCGCAATGGACCAGAACACTCACACAGTCTTGGCTGAACACCTTGTAAGGCTGAAACTGTCAGGCACTTCCATAGATTGGGTCAATATCAGTGGAGCTATAATAGGCACTTGGCCACTTTGATGGTCTCTTCGCCTTTACCTGAGGTTAGGGAAGAGCTACACATATATGTAATTCCCTTACGCAAGACAAACCTCAGGTTCTACAAGGCTATGCAGTTCAGGGTAACAGGTCCAGATACATTTCAGTGCCTCAAGTGATTACTGTCAGTATTAGGTGTTAATATTGTAGCGCCCCCCCTTATAGCTTGATGTTAACTCGAAGGGCTCCACAAACCTGGCGATTACGCTGCCACCACCCACAATAAGTGGGAATTATTTTTTTTTAGATTTAGAGAATATGTGAGTAATCCTGGGACTTAATAAACGACTCGTTAACAGGGTTTCTGTATATTATCACATACTGATGGGCCAGTATTCACATCCCCACTTAACCTAAGGTTTCACAAAAATAAATCACTTCACAATATAATCCCCGACACGACGCGACTCTCACTCGTGTTTAACAAAAACCCAAGAATTCCTTCACCCCACTGTCACTGTGTAAAGTACCTATACACACACACACTCGCTATGAATCATGGCCTTACACTGGTGTGTCCACGGTCATCCACTCAGCTCAGCTCACACCATCAGCTCACACGTGGGTCCCCCTCATGGGCTAGACCACCCCCTCATGGTCACTCAGCTCACTCAGCTCACTCCGCTCCAAAACCCTTGGAAACACGTAAAGCAATGACTATTCAAGCTCCAACAGATAAATAATTATAATCAATCTCCTATACATTAGGGTACGCCGTATAACAAAAATTCTTTTTCTCAACTTTGGCATGCCAATTTCCTATGTAAAATGGATTTCTAAGACGATTTTATCTGCTTCCATTTTTGCATTTGAGCAATTCTTACTATGCAAAGCTCGCAATGGGCAGCGTCCCTGTGCATTCGGTCAGCGGTTCGAGTCCGCCTAGTTCGTGCTGACGTGGCGGCGCTTTGTATAGTCAATAACCTTGTAGTTGGTACTTGCAAAGTGTCTAGATAGGATGAAAATCTTATCTTATCTTACTATGCAAAATCGCACTTTTATATTGCACCCTTATCGAATAATGCTTAAAGGAGTACGCAGTGTCCGGTTGGTCCTGTGTATTGCATCATGCCCAACATGAGTTCCAAATGACTAGCGTGGTAAGCTCTTTCTGATCAGTTGGTTCATCAGGCACTACATCACAGTGTCACAGCCTCTACGTTGGCCTAGAACGTGTCCATCATGTCCTTCTTAGACCTGAAGCAGGGCATGGTCTCCCGGTGGTGGGCCCGAGCCCGGATGAACCCGTCTCTGGCCTGCTGCCCCACCACTGCTGCCGCAGCCTCTGTCACCTGCTTCACGACTCTTTCGGTGCTCTGAGTGTGGATAGAGAACTCCGGAACCTCGTACGGCTTGACCAGGATCTCCTGGATCTGATCCCCGGACAGTGAACAGGTGAATCCCGGCTCGTGCACCTGGCCAGGCTGCCAGCTGATCAGTGTCTGCAAGCTGGTGTGGCTGACAAGTTCAGCTTGGGTGTGATGCGAGGTCTTACACTGGTGTCCCCATACTCCTCGCCACCCCTTTCAGCTTCAAAATCTGGGTCACGGCGAACCTGCGGTCGTCCTCACTCTGACTCGCCATCAGCAGAGGAGGACATATTCTGAGTGTGCGAACCATTGGCCCCCCTTGTCCGCACGTAGAAGGTCACAGCTGTTTGGACCTTCTTGGGCTGCGACCTCATCACTCTGAGCTGCGTGAGGATGTGCTTGGGGCCGTCCCCTAGTCTGTGGTGAACCTTGATGTCGTAGTAAGTTTGAAGTACACCTGCAGGCAGTACTTGACTAGGATTTCCAGGGGTTCAGTTCTTTGCCAGTCAGTCCATTTCTTTCTGGTCCACATGTACACGAGCGACTGGGCTGTGGTGAGCCATCTGGAGTGGGACACCTTGCCACACTTGATCTCCTGCAGCTCGGACGGGAAAATGCCGCGCTTCACAGCCTGGACCAGGTGGTAGGAGACCTGCTGGTCAGTGGACATGTTGCAAAGGGTATACTCCGGTATCTCCGTGAGATCTTCACCGCCTGGCACTCCTCTGAACTCTGCGTTGTACTGCATCTCATTCACGCTGGACAGCAGACTGCACACTGGACCCGTTTAAGCCAGTGTCAGATGAGGTAGGCCCGTCGATGCTGGTGATTTAAAGGGGGCGCAGGGGCAACTCGTTTGTGTGCAAAAACGCATATACTCCAGAAGAGCTTGCGTCCCATCATCTTCTCCAAATGGGCGTGAGTACCACCTTTCCCCCCGTGTTGGCCCTAGTTTAGTGACCTTGCAGTACACGGGGCGGTGGGCCGTGGGAGCCAAACTGGGGGGGACAGCCACCTTGAACCCCCAGGCTTACGGGAGTCCCCGCTTCAAGCCTGTACCTTAGGGGGCTCCCCGGGCATGGGCAAAGTTCCCGATAACTTGGGTATTCCGTAGCTTCCACCCGCCTGGCCTCCCTCATGAAAAAAACCTTTTGGGCCGGGTTGGGACGCATCTCATTCCACGTTGGACAGCAGTTCCTTTTAATGGAACTAAGACATGTCAGATTTTTATAGCCCTCTTCTTGAAATCGCAGGGGAACTGTTTGTGTAAAAAAAGCATTTTGCAAAGAAATTGCTCCCCCAACCTCAAATGGCGAAAACCACCCCTTTCCACCCTGTTGCCCATTGAACCTATATTTTTTTCTGGAGTCGGTATTCAACAGCCTTATAAGAACCTGACCCCCCAATACCTATGAAAAGGGTTTGGACAAATCCAAAGGTTTCCGAGGCTCCCCTTTTAAAGGGGAAAAAGTTTGGTAACCTTTCCCTTTCCCCTTCTTGCCCCGGGCCACCACCGCGGGCCTTGTCCTTCCCATTGATAAACTGAAAAAAAAACATTTTTACCCTTTGGTTGGGTGGTATAACAAAAATTTTTTTAACTTGGATGGAATTTTTTATGAAAATGGGAACAAGGACGATTTTTCAAGCCATTTTGCAAGAAATTTCCTGTACATAAATGGCATTTAAGTTTTGTTTTGCAATAATAAATAAAAAAAAAGGCCAAATTTTGGGCCCCTTTACCCCAAGGGGAAATGCTAAACCAAAAGGTTGAGCAGACAAACACTTTTAAAAAATTTAACATAAGAAAACCCCCTTTTTCGAAAAAAAATAAATTATTTTACTTTTAATGGCAGGGAACCTTACACCATAAAACACCCCCCCCATATTAAAGGTTGTAGACCAACCCCCAAGTCACTTGTTCCGAGGCCAAGGATTTGGTAAAAGAGAGAAAGGGAAAAGGGCTATTTCCACCTGCTTTGCCGGACGTTTACAAGCGAAGGGGACAAAATAGGGAAAATTTCTGGGTTATAGGAGTGAAAAATTTTTTAGCCCCTTTAACCCCCACCAATTTAGATTTGGTGGTGTATATGTACTATTTATAAAGATGATATTTAATGCATAAGATGGGGGGGGGGGGGGGGGGGGGGGGGGGGGGGGGGGGGGGGGGGGGGGGGGGGGGGGGGGGGGGGGGTTGGTTTTGGATGAAAAGAGGTTCAGGTAAGATTTTTTTTAACAAACTTTTCCCAGTGAAAATGAAAATATCTTTACTTTTAATATAGAAAAATTCAAAAGGAACCTTCCCTTGGATTGAATTGCAGTGCGGGAGTTTCTTCGAAATTAGCCCAGATTTTAACCCTTTACTGAAGGAACTGGTTTAAAAATTTTTCCCCCCGGGGCCCCCCAAAAAAAAAAAAAAAATTTAAAAAAGGGGGGGGTTTAAAAAAAGGGGAAAAAATTTTTTTTTTAAAAAAAAGGAAAGGGGAAAGGTTTATTTTTTTTTTTTAAAAAAAAAAGGGGAAAAACCCCGGAAAAAACCCAAAAAGGGGGGAAAAAAAAAAAGGGGAAAAAAGGGGGGGGGCCCCGGCCCGGTATTAACTATAAAATATCCTTATAGTAGGGTTTTTTTGGTTTTTTAAATTAAGAACTAGGATGACCGGGGGTGGGGAATAATTTTTTAAAAATTTTAGGGAATTTTATTAGTGTATTGGAGCACAAAACCCCTACATTGTTGTTTTGATTTTTCGTAAGGAATTTAAAATATCAGCAATTTTAAAAAAATTTTGTGATCATGTTTAAATTAAAAGTTAGGATACACCACGTCCTTTTCATTTCCCCAAGGGAATAGTATCTCGAAAGGATGCACCGAACAAAAGAAACCCCTTATCTCAAAACCCGGCAAGGGTTATCCCCAAAAGAGGCCCAAATTATCTTTTTAGAAACCCAAAGAGTCTGAATAGGCGTGCATGAGCCCAAAGGGGACCCAAAACCTTTTTTTGGGTTTCTTTTCCCCCATACGCTCCCCAAAGGGTTGGGTTAGTGTGAAGTTACCACAAAAATTTAACCTCAGAGGAGGGAAAAAGTAGTGGCCCCACGAAATCATCGCGAACAAAATTTTTAAAAAAGGTAAAAAAAATGGGGGGGGGAAAAGCTAATGTGGGAAAAGGGAAGGGAAAAGAGAAAGGGGAGAAGGAAAGGGGGGGAAAAGAAAAGGGAGGGGGGAAAAAAACCCGGAATTGGGTTGGGCCCGTCTTTTTGGAAAATTTAGATGGGGGGAAGTTTTAGGGGGGAAAAAGGACGGGGGGGGGCGGGGAAACGGGCACCCAAAAGGAAAATTTTTTTTTTTTAAAAATGGTTCTTTGGGGCCCGAAAAATAGTAAAATTAGGGAAAAATTGGGCCCCCAAAATTTAAAAAAAAATAAAAGTGAGGTTTAAAAGGTTTTTGACAGAGGAAAAGGGGCCCCCGGAGAAAGGGGAAATGGGAGCCCCCCCCCCGACCAAATTTTAAAATTTTGGAAAATTAAAAAGAGGGTGGTTTGGGAAACCAACAAAAATAGAGATTAGGAAGCTTAAAACCCCGAGGTTTTTTGGTTGGGGCCCCGTTGGGGATGGAATAATGAGAGGAATGTTAAAGCCCCAAACAGGGGGGTGAGCCTTTTAAGAGGAAAAAGGGGATTATTTTGAAATTTCCCCTAGCCCTTGCCCAAAAAGGGGTTTGGGGGAAAAGGAAAAACCTTTTTAAGGAAAGGGGGAATTTATTCACTTAATGCCAGCGGTTTAAGATCTCACGGGATCCCGGAGTATATCCGGTCAACATGCCCCTGCCCCCAAACGGGTCCCCTACCCCCTGGTCCAGGCTGTGAAGCGGGGCATTCCCGTCGATGCAGGGACAAGTGTGGCAGGGTGTCCCACTCCGTGGTCACCACCCCCAGTCGCTGTGTACATGTGGACCAGAAAGTTGGCGACTGGCAAAGAACTAACCCCCTGGAAATCCTAGTCAAGTACGCCTGCAGGTTCTTAAAAACCTCTGAATAAAGGTTCACCACAATAGGGGAGGCCCCAAAAAATCCTCACCAGCTCAAGTGTTTGAGGTCGCCCCCAAAAAGGCCCCAAACAGTGTGACCTTCTACTCGGACAGGAGCAGGTTCGCACACTCAAAATATGTCCTCCTCTTGCTGATGGCATTTCGGTGAGGAGACTGCGGGTTCCCGTACCCAGTTTTTTTGAAGCTGAGGGTGGCGGGGTATGGGGACCCAGGTAAAGACCTCGCATCACCCCCAAGTGAACTTGTCACCACACACTTGAGACCTGTCAGCTGCAGCCTGGCCAGGTGCACGAGCCGGGATTCCCTTTTCACTGTGGGGGATCAGACCCAGGAGATCCTTTGGTCAACCGACGGTTCGGAGTTCTCTTCACACTCAAGCACCGAAAGCGTAAAAGCGGTGACAGGGGCTGCGGCACATTGGTGGGGCGCGGGCCCAGAGAGGGGGGTTCATCCGGGCTCGGGCCAAACCAGGGGGAGCCATCCCCTGCTTCAGGTTAAAAAGGGGACATGATGGAAGTTCTGGGCCACGTAAAAGGCTGTGACACTGTGTGTAGTCCCTGATGAACCAACTGACAAAAGGGGTTACCCCGCTTTCTTTTGGAAACTCATGCGGTGCAGATGAAAACACAGGCCAACCGGGACACTGCTTACTCCTTTAAGCATTATTCGAAAGGTTCAATATAAAAGTGCGATTTTCAAGTAAGATAAAAAAATTTTTTATCCTATCAGACATTTTGAAATACCAACTAAAGGTTATTGACTATAAAAAAGCGCCCCCACGTCAGCACAAACTAGGCGGACTGAACCCTGACCAAATGCACAGGGCCCCTCCCCTTTTGCGAGCTTTGCATAGTAAGAATTGCTCAAGCAAAAATGGAAGCAGAAAAAATATTTTAAAATAAATTTTACTGGGAAATTGGGATGCAAAGTTGGAAAAAGAATTTTTGTTATACGGCGTACCCTAATGTATGGGGGAGATTGATTATTTATCTGTTGGGTTAAATAGTATTGCTTACGTTTTTCCCAAAGGGGTTTTTGGGCGGATGAGCTGAGGAGTAGTGACCTGAGGGGGGGTTTAGCCCATGAGAGGGACCCACGTGTGATATGGTGTGAGTGAGTGAGGGGATCCGGGACAAAACCAGTGTAAATTACGCAAGGGGCCATGATTCATAGCGAGTGTGTGTGTGTATAATTTCACGTGACAGTGGGTGAAGGAATTTTTGGGGTTTTTTTGTTAAACACGGTGGAGCCCCGGTCGTGTGGGGGGATTTATTGTGCAGGATTTATTTTGTAAACCTTAGGTTAAGGGGAATGTAATCGGCCCCACAGTATTTTAAAATTTATCAAAAACCCTGTTAACGAGTGTTTTTTAAGTCCCAGAATTCTCACATTTCTCTAAATCTAAAAAAAAAAATTTCCCATTATTTGGGGGTGGCAACGTAATCCCCAGGTTTGTGGACCCCTTTCGAGTTAACATCAAGCATGGGGGGGGTGCTCAATTTTAAACACCTGATACTGACAGTAATCACTTGACCCCTAAAAATGTATCGGGGACCTTTACCCTAAACTGATAGCCGTGTAGAACCTGAGGGTTGTTTGCGTAAGGGAGTTACAATATGTGTATCTGCCCTAACCTCGGAAAAGGGCAAAGCGCCCATCAAAGGCCAATTGACTATTATAACCCCAAATGTTTTGACCCAATCTAGGGAAGTGCCTGACAGTTTCCCCCTTTAAAAAAGGTGTTCAGCCAAGCTGTGTGATTTTTTCTGTTCCATTGGGGTTTGTTGGGAAAACATATTTCCTTATGAATAAGGAAATACCGCCCTAAAAAAAAGGGGAAAAGGCCCTTTTTTTGGTCCCATAGGCACATTTTTAAAAGAAATATGTAAAAGATTTGTAAATTTTTCCCAACTTAAATAATTGCCCAAACCCCATTTTTTTTCAAAAATGTTGAATTTTTTATTAAAAAACCCCTAATCCACAAAAAAAAAATTCTTTTCCCTCCCTTTTTCCCAAAAAAACACGACTTTTAAAAAAAGCCGGGAAAAAAGTTTCATCCCTCCAACACCCCGCGAATATTTTGATGATCACAGGGGGTTCACCGAGAGAAGGGGGGATGCGGAGTCCTTAAAAATCTGTATTTTTCACCTACTTCCCCCAAACACCCACCCCTCCCAAAAACCCCACCCCTGTTCCCCCACCCACATTCCCGCTTCCCCCAAACACCCATCCCCCTTTTCCCACCCACATCCCGTAACATCCACCCCCCTTTCCCACCCACACTTCATTTTCAACACCCACCCCCCTTCCCCCATTCCAACTCCATCCCCTCCCCCACCCCCACATCCACCCCCTCCCCCCCCCCAAAAACCATCAACCCCCCCCTTCCCCACCCCAAACCCCCTACCTTTTTTCCCCCCCCCCAAAAAACCCCACCCACTTCCTCCACCACCAACATCCCCCTCTTCCCCCCACCACAAACACCCCCCCCCTTCCCCCCCCTAAAAACCCCCCCCCTTTCCCCCCACCCCCAAAACACCCACCTACCCCCCCGGGGCCCCCCCCACTAACACCCCCCCCCCCTTCCCCAACCCCCAACATCCACCCACTTTCCCCCCACCAAAATTGACCCATTTCCCCCACCACTAAAAACCACCCTTTTCCCCACCCCCAAAACCCACCTACTTCCCCAAGACCCCCACCACAAACACCCCCCCCCTTTCCCCAAACCACCAACACCACCCCTTTCCCCACCACCCCCTCCCCCCTTTTCCCCCACCACCACACCCCCCTACTTCCCCCCACCCCAACACCTCCCCCCTTTCCCACCCCAAACACCCCCCCCTTCCTCCCCCCCCAAACACCCACCCACTTTCCCCACCAAACCCCCCCTTCCCCCACCACCGACCCACCCATTTCCCCCACCCCCAACACCACCACTTCCCCCACCACTAACACCCCCCCCTACCCCCCCCAAAAACTTTAACACCCACCCCCTTTCCCCCCAAAACCCCCCCCCACCACCACCCCCCCCCGTTTCCCTACCTTCCCCGAAATGCACCTACGTCTCCGAGCACCAAATTTTTTGGGCCTCTTCCATTTGCGACTTTCAGGAACCATTCAGGGAAACCCCAAAAATTAGGCTTTTAATTTGCGCAGAAAACCCTGGGTGCGAGCGACGCCGTAGTGCCCCCCCAACCCCTTTAATTTCTTAAACCCCCATTTGGGGGGTCGGTAGCCTGGGTAGAGTTTTTTAGTTTATAACAAACCTTCCGCCTTGGGCTTTATTTTTCTTATCGTGAAGGGTTTTCCGCTTTCACGGTCGGGAGGATCAGACAGGGCCCACAAGGGGACTGGTGGAGGGAAAGGGTCCCCCCTCTTAAAATTGAATATTATCCCCTTTACATCATGCTGAGTTACCCTTTTGATGTTTTCTTTCTCTCTCTCTCTCTCTCTCCTCCTCTCTCCTTCCCTTTTCCCTCCTCTCTCCTTCTCTCCTCTCTCTTCCTTTTCCCTTCCCCTCTCTCTCTCTCTTCTCTCTCTCTCTTTTCTTCTCTCTCTTTCTCTCTCTCTCTCTCTCTCTCTCTCTCCCCTTTTTCTCTTCTCTCTCTCTCTCTCTCTCTCTCTCTCTTCTCTCTCTCTCTCTCTCTCTCTCCCTCTTTTCTTCCTTCCCTCTCTCTCTCTTTTCCCCTCTCTCCGCTCTTCTCTCCTCTCTCCTCTCTTCCTCCTCTCTCTCTCTCTCTTCTCTCTCTTCCCCTCCTCCTCTTTCCCCTTTCTTCCCCTTTTTCTCCTCTCTCTCTCTCTCCTTTCTTCCCTCCTTTTTTCCTTTTTCTTTTTTTTTTTCTCTCTCTCCCTTCCCTTGCTTCGCCAGTGAGTTTTTTTTGTAAAAAAAAAAAGGGGGTTTTTCGTTCCTTTTTTACACGCGAACCCCGAACCCGGACCCGGGATTACCAAAGCGTCATGTTAAGACGTAACTAGCTGACAAAAAGGCCTTTTAATTGCAAATGGGGTGGGGGAATACATAAATTGGGGGGGGTCTATCACAACCCCGCGGGGGCAAAGTGGGGTTTTACCGGTTCTAGCGCGACTATGATAACGGCCCCCGCTATGATAAACTTTCCAGCTGTCAACAGGGCCGAGACACAATAAAAGCCTAGTGAGGGAAAAATTTGCCCACATGGGATGTTTTAGGGGCTGAGTGAGCACAGTGATTAGGAAAAACCGAGAAGACCCCGGGGAGGGATATTGTTCCCACCCAACTTTTTAAAAGTTTTTAAAAAAAAAATCCCTTCAAACTTTGTTTCACAAACTTTGGGGACACAGCCTTTTTTTGAAAAAAACCATTCCTCTGGCACTGCCCTAAACAGATAAACTAAGGGAAATATATCCAAAAATTTGGATGAATTTTCTATTTTTTAAATTTTGCAATGCCTAAACCTTTATAAAAATTGGGAATTCCCAAAAATAAAAGGGGATGATTTAAAATTTATAATTAAAGAATGATAATTTGCAAACTTTTGATTTAATTTTTTAAAAGGCCCGGGAATACCCCAACCTAAAAGAAAAAATGGCGAATTGGGGGCAATGGAAAAGGGTTTTTAAAAATTTCTGTATTGGTTGATAGTGTGAAACCTGGGAGACCACCTTGCTGAACAAGGTCCTGGAACTTGCAAAAAAAACTATAAAAACCAAAATTTTCCTATTTTTTGGCCCGATTTTGTGTAAACTTCCGGGGGGGAGAAATTTCTTGGCTTTCCCCCTCAAATGCCAAATGGGGAATTTTTAAAATTTTTTTCGGAAAAAAAATCATCAAAAATTACAAAATTTTTATACAAAGATAAAGGGTTATACTTAATTTTAACCAAATCGGGTGATGAAATGGGCCTGCGATTTCTTTTCGTTTCCAAAAAACCGAATTTGGGGACAATTTTGATGGCATTAAATTAAAAAAAAGTATTAAGCCACAACCGTAACTAATCCTGAAAAAAAAAGCGGGAAAAGAAAGGACTTCCCACGCAAACTTCCAACACAGGGACATGCAAACTGTGTTGAAAAGTACAAAAAACTGTATTGTACTTCAGAAGTCCATCTCCACAACTCCACAGTCAACCACCATGGGGGACAAGACAAACACATTGTCTGCTACAATACCAAGGTTTTGAGTTTAAAAAGAGGTGCAGCATTATTGTTCCACATGTAGGCTATAATTAAATATAATTAGTTGTGTTTCAACTTTAGTTTCATTCATCAGTTGTTGGTAGTCTGCTAGGCCAAGCCATGAACATGTTGTTGGTAGTCTGCTGGGCTGAGCCATGAACATGGAAGGTTGTAATGAATGCACAATACGCCCTCTCGTATATTCGAGAAGGCAGACTTCTGAGGAGCAGTTACTGTCAACTCATGAAAAATGGCTTGGTATTGCAGGCAAGTAGTTTTCCACCCAGTAATCCTTTGCTGCCCTACACCTGACACACAGTTATCACACAAGGTCGATGATGGAGTTCAGTGTGATAGACTATAACAGTGAGCTCGATCTGCCATCTGGTGGCCGTATGGGAACCTCCCGTCAGCTCAGGACGTCGGGTCTCGGGTTGTCAGGCTTGACTTATTTTCCATTATTCCCTAGCAAACCAGCTACAATTAAGTGTTGTGATGTTCAACATAGGTTTATGCAAAATGAAAATATACGAGTTTTACATTATTCATGGCGTTATAATGAGGATTGTTGGCAAAATAGAAGCATTCGATCACAAGTGTCCTACACAATTCGACTAAATACTGTAGAGGAATGCTTCAAGGCGGGTTAATATTACCTTCGTGCATGCAAAGAGAAGGTAATATTTACCCATACACCCGCCTTGAAGCATTCCTCTACAGTACTTAGTAGAATGTAGTAGGACACCTGTGGTCGAATGCTTCTATTTTGCCAACAATCCTCATTATTACGCCATGAATAATGTAAACTCGTATTTTTTCATTTTGCATAAACCTATGTTGACCATGACAACACTTAATTGTAGCTGGTTTGGTAGGGAATAATAAAAAATAAATCAAGCCTGACACCCCTTGATCCGACGTCCTGAGCTGACGGGAGGTTCCCAGACGACCACCAGATGGCAGTGGCGTCACCAGGAAAAAAAAATTGGGGGGGCTTTAGCCCCGGGGTGGTGATGGGCGAGCGCAGCGAGCCTATCCAGCTGGGGGGTCGGGGGGTAATTTTGAAAATTAATCAGTTCCAGGGTAATTTTGAGGCCCAAAAAAGAGAAGAAAGTGGAATTAAGCTTTAATTACATGACACATAAATTAATAGAGTTATACCATGCATCATACCATAGTAACTAAATTTGATAATTTGAAGAAAATTTTTATTCTGTTTATACAAAATAATAAAATTGCCATTTTTCTCTCTCCACTAACAAACACAAAGGAATTGCACAATGTATGTTTCTGGTTTGTTTCTCAGTAAGGTTTTATCTTGATAATGAAAAAAAATATATAAATATAAACTTACAATATATTCAAGGTATTTCCCTTATTGCACAAAAACAGGTACATGGGATACTGTAGTTAAACAGTTAAACAGTAAACATAAGTGTGAAAAATAAGGTTTTGCTCTGGCATGGAAAATTGGATAAATATTCCTTTTTATTGTTTTTGGGTAGCAGGCTACTAGCAGCAATTTTGGGGGGGCTGAGTCCTTGACTTGGGGGGGCTAAGTCCCCCTTAGCCCCCCCGCGGTGACGCCACTGCATCTGGCAGATCGAGCTCACTGTTATAGTCTATTGCCACATGATGTGCAGCCCTGCTGACCACTGATATAACAATACATCTTGTTTCATGTCATTGTTTAAGATCAAATCTACAAG
>JACEEZ010021590.1:11958-44209 GCA_016584305.1 Chionoecetes opilio
TAAAAAATACCTATAATAAGATAATGAAGCAAAATGAAATCGTGTATAAACTTTTTTTTCACCTTTTTTTATTCATCTTCTCCTTATTCCTGGAATGTTGCTTGCATTAAATTTTCACTCACTGTCCCGGAATCGGCACACCTTAACGATTATCATGGTGTATGGCACGTCCTAATGCAAAAATATATAAGTGGTCAAAACCTGCGTTTGAACGTCAAACTTGTGATGAAACAGCTTTGGCGGGGAGAGCGGTGTGTCCTTGCCATAAGTGCTTGGTTAGGGAGGGAGGGACAACATTCCTTGCTTCAGCAGAGGACGTGTTCAAGCCTTGTGATTGGTCGAAGCTGCCTAAGCAGCGCTCAGATAGGCAACGTGATTGGCTAGTAGGATTCTTGGACCACGCCCACGCCATAGGCTTTGGAGGTGTAAGGCAGTGCAAAAGCGCCTGAACTTTCGACTGTACATGGGCTTTAGTCGGTGCCTTAGCCGGGCCGTTACAAAAGCGCCTGAAGACGGGTAAGGCGCTCTTTTCGCCTTACCTCTATGGCACTTCTCAGCATCTCTCCCCTGTTTTCTTAGTTTAGAAACCTCTGCACATCAGCCATTACCTCAGGTCTTCTCTATAGTGTTGTCAGCGAGAACAGAGCACAGTAAAATAGCACCTGGAATATCAATTTCGCGCAAAATAACTCTAAATTCTTCCATCGCCGTAGTTTTCCCTTCGTAGGTCCACCCGCGGCGACCCCGCCTTATCCCCACAATGCACCGATGTAAACAAACCGTGACGTAGTTATGTCTGGGGCCCATTGGTATCGAGATAATTTTTACGTCTGTATGATAATAAAACGACCAAATTTTAGGCTGCTTATAATGGTCAGAACACTACCTTTATTGCGTTTTCCTATTTTTTACTATGAAACTATTAACCCTAGACCAAATAAGGCATGAATGCTTTTTATTAAGCTCAACGAGATCTACCCTAGGCATTTATCCGTTTCTTTTTTGCTCATACAGATTTTGAGATTTAACAGATTTTATATATTGCGCAACTTTGTGCCGTTCAATTTCCAGCAGCTTATTGATGCACCATACATCTTTCTTTTCTCCGTCAAACATTTTTTTTATGTCTTGATGGAGAGCATGTCTGCTGGAATCGTATTCCACTTTGAAAATTGTACATTTCTTATTCGCAAAAGTTTTGCGCATGTATGAAATCTTTCCCTTGATTTCTGGAATAATTTTTTCGGGTAATATGCCCTAAAAACTAACTTAATGCGGTCATTTATCAATGGAATTTTAATCTGCTTATACCACAGGGAAGCCTGTTGAAAGCTGGATTTTTTTTCCCTCGATAACGTTTTCTCGAAAAACAAATCCAGTTCTTGAGATATTAGGGAAACATTGCTTCTTTTTTCCATTTTCCGCAGCCTCGTACTGATACATTCCACGGCTAACGTTTTTTCCCCCGAACAAAGGCTGACTGGCTGAGTTCAGTGAGTTCAGTGCAGGGTTTTGAACTGTACGATAATTATCGTATTTGTAAAATAATTTGACTGTCCGTACGATGTACGATGCATGGTTGAGAATCGTACACGAAAATACGATAATTGACTCACAAATATAACTACATTATAAAGTCATACAAAAATTGTCATCGCAAAAAAAAAAATATATCTGTCGCTGTCAACTTCCGCCAAAGAGAGAGAGAGAGAGAGAGAAGAGAGAGAGAGAGAGAGAGAGAGAGAGAGAGAGAGAGAAAAAAAAAAAAAAAAAAAGAGTAAGAGAGAGTTTTGAGTTTGACTTTTGGTCCTTTGCATGACATGGATTTGGACCGTTGCTTGCCGCATTAGAACGCAGATTGTGAGAGGGTATTTAGCAAGATTAGCCTTACCAAGACAAAGGTAAGAAACTGACTTCTAACGGGAACCATACTTGGTTCTCTTCCAGCAGCGCAATGTGTAAGGGAAAAGGGAGATTGTGTTACTTTCATCCCTACACATGATATGATATGTCGATGACAACTGACACACTTTAATTATAAACGCCAGCTGACACAGATGGGATACAAGAATAGAGGAGGAACAGGAATTCCTCTTTTCTTTTGAGGATGATAGCTATGTAGAGTTCTCGAGTTCAGCTTCTTTTGAGTCATTATATGTGTTACTAAATATATTTTTGTTTTATTTAATTTCATTTATTTTGGACAAAATAAATTAACATGGAATTTTGTGTCATGATTGGATATATTATATATTTTGGTGAAAAGAGAAAATATTTTTATATGTGGAATGCTGAATTCAATGATGTATGTATATAGTTATCTACTGACCATATTATTTTAGCTAAGGTTGTACGATAATCTATCTGAAAATACGATAATTTTGGTGGCTCGGTACGACAATGTGGGTTACAAAAGTTCACAACCCTGGGCAGGGATGCTCGAAAATCCCTCGTAAGGGACAACTTACGAGTGTATGGCTACAATAACCTTACGAGGGTGGGCTGAGGGAGATGCTCGTACCGAGCCGTCACTCCCGTACGGTTATCGGTGGCCTCTGGGTGGGGAATATAGGGATATTCTAGGGATATGTGTGGGAAAATTCTGCTAACCAATCACAAAGCAGCGCCTTCATGACGCGGCTTTATCTAGCCAATCATCATGCTCTCAGCTGTCAGGGAGGCCCGATAAATAAATTTAAAGACTTCAAATGCCGCTGTTATGCTAAAATCGGCCTCTTTCGGAAATCGTCCCGCGGACGCTTATTTAACCTAAATAACTACAAAACTTTACACAAACCTATCATAAACCTTACCTAACCTAAACCAGACCTAAACATAACTTAAACCCCTAAACCTAAAAACTATTTTTGCCGGTGTTGAGCTAAGTTGGCTGATTTCGAAATAGGGCCGATTTTAGCTCACTATCGCCAGAATGTTCGATAATACATAGCTGCCACATTAGCCTTTCAGCGTAATATTCTCCCACTGATTACTACAGAGACGTACCCAGGGTATACCTTGATGCGCTGATCATGGGTTTTCGAGTCTCGCGTGCCCGAAAATAGTATCTATAGACCACTGCTGGCTCGCGCCGTACGTTATGCCGTATCCGTGGCCCTGGCGGTACTCTGTTATAGTGGACGAGAACTGCGCGTTCGCTCTTTAGGTCAGGCAAGACACACGGGGGGGGGGGGGGCTAAAAACCTCACTGACACACGTGACACTTGTGTGCAGGGATAGTATAACTTTATAATATCCTTGCTTGTGTGTATACGTGGTTGTGTACTAGTTTCGTCAGACATTTGATACCACCCACCACCGCATAATTATAGCGGCCCAAACTTGTATGATGAACTATACGTTTTGATTCAAGAAGTCGACCGATATATATATTTAATATATAGGTTTGCCCTGATTTTGAATTTATTACAAGTACTATAGGGATTGTATGTTTAAATATGATATATATGGGGGTCAATGAAGCAAAAAACACATCACATTTCAAACAGGCAAGCATGGGAAAAGGCTCTATATACACAATAAACATAAAGTAGTGATACACCCTTGTAATTTATTGTTTTGTTGATCTCTAGCCGCTTCAAAATTTTACTCCCCTTTGGGAGTTAAGGGTGCTCCCGACCACCCCTTTGCCTCGCGGTCCCGTAGCAAGGGGGAAAATGGTTTGAGCATCTCCCTTAGAGGCGCTACGAGGTAAAAGTCCCTTAGGGGATATTTTCGGGCCCGTAACCTTTCGAGCATCTCTGCCCTGGTTCAGTGAGTCTCTCAGTTTCCGTCTCAGAGACTCCCACGTACGCGTGCGAGCTCTCTCGGGAAAATGCGCCCCCCCCCCCCCCCCCCCCTCCCCTGGGTTTATCTTTCCTCCTACCACTCTGTACAATGAATGTTAGGGGGAGTTTGCATATAATTAGGATCTAGGTCACGTACACTATATAATATATATATATATATATATATATATATATATTATATATATATATATAATATATATTTTATATATATATTATTATATTATATTTATTATTATTATATATATATATATATATATATTATATTATATTACTACTACTATTTCGGTTCTGATATGTTAAATTTCGCGGGGAATGATGTTGAAGTAGATGCATGAAGGCAGTACAAATAATGAGCAGTCTCCTAGAAGCACTTATAGTTATATCTCACTGTAGTTTTGGCATGTGCCACTTGTGCAGTGAACAGTTAAGATGTTTACTCATTGTCCTTCCT
Organism: Chionoecetes opilio; assembly: GCA_016584305.1. NCBI lineage: Eukaryota > Metazoa > Arthropoda > Malacostraca > Decapoda > Majidae > Chionoecetes > Chionoecetes opilio. Next base: position 16,219 of record JACEEZ010021590.1, read on the forward strand.
CTCATCACGCGCCCCAAAGATCTCACTACTTTCCTTCCTTGTAGGCCTCTCTCTTATCACCCCTTCCGTGCTTCCATACTTTCATGGGATTGAACTATATAAAATTATCTGTCCATTCATCATTATTTTATATTACTTCTTGTAGGGTTGTGTGCCATGACAATGTAAACAAGGCTTATCTCATGGCATCATGTGCGACCCGCCGTCCCGTCCCGCTCGCACATTAAAACACAGGCTTCAATGTTATTGAAACAGTATACTATATGAACGGGAATCATTCTCCTGTTCTAGACTTTATTTACAAACTATTGTTACTATCATAAAAACTAATGTGTCTTCTCTTGTTCTTTCAGATAAAGTCTATGTTAATTTTTGGTGTGAAATAAACGTATCATCAAGAATAAGTCTTTCTTTACTTCTGGCTCTCAACTGTCATGCTAATGTGATCTTCAAACCCAATAACTTCACTCCTTAATTTCTTAAATACCATCACTTCCCTGTCGGCCACATTAACTTTCAGTTTTCTCCTCACACAAACAGTACTGAATTCACATCAATTTTTGCAAATCTTTACTCTGTTAGTAGTACAGTCTCATCTGCAAACACTATAATATTGAGTTTCCCTTTTGTATTATCTATACTCATCTCGATACCAACATCACACACCTTTGCTTTGATTTATCTTATTACTCCATCCATAAACAAGTTGCATAACCACGGTGACATTACCCATGCTTGCCTTATGGTACCTGGTACTCTCGTCAACCGAAATTCTCGTCCCAACACAAATTGGGAAAACTCGCCGACGGTAACGGTTAAGTTAGGTTACCGTTAGGTTAGGTAAAGGTCAGTTAGGTTAGGTATTCATAATCACAGGTAAAAGCTTATTAGTTATACATACATACTCCACTCCATACACACTCTTTAACCCTTCAATACATCCCACATTCCCTCCCAGTCTACTTTGTCATATGCTTTCTCTAAATTCATGAATGCAGCATACATCTTCTTGTCTTTTGCTAACATTGTCTTAATTATATTATCATTCGCATATCTAAGTTTGGATTTTACAAAACCCTTTTCCCCATTTTAAAACTCCTTGCTCCTCACAAACCCTTTCCCATTTGTGTTTTTTTTGAAACTTTTTTAAAATTATGATTTTAAAATTACAGTTTCCTCATCACTGTGGAGTACATGAGCTAAAATAAAAGAAAATATAACCCAACCCTTTGGAAAACAACATTCCCAAATCTAGCTAATCACACCCCTGGATTTAGCCCTTTTAAATCTACTGGGGCCCAAACCCAGGATAGTCGGGAAAACCTCCCCCTTTCATTTTCACAATCAATCCAAAAAGGGAAATTTAAATTAAATATGACATGAATTATGAAAACCCCATAAAAAATTAAGGTTCACTATAAGGAAAGAAGAAAAAATAGGTAAAAAAATCGTTTTAAGTGCCCCCTCTCCATTTTAAAAACGCAACTAAAAATTATTGGTAGTTTTTTTTGATGCTTTTTTTGAAAAAATTTGTGAAATTGGGGATTTTGGGGGCAAAAATATATTTTTTTTTTTTTATCCTCTTGAATCCACCTTTTTTTAAAAAACTAGGGGTTTTTTCCAAGAAAAAAAAACCCTAGTTTTTTCCCAAAAACACAAAAAAATCAACCAGAAAAATTGGGTCCCCGAATAAAATTAAAAAAAACCCAAAACCCTTAAACCCTTTTACTAACCTAACCTGTCCGTAAAGGGAGGCCGGGGTTTGGTGTCGGCCCCGCGGTCGGGACTGCGCTGATGGCGACGGCGGAGTTTTCATTTTCTATTGTTTCAGATAATTTTTGCCAGTGATTTTGACCAAATAACAGTTTTCCAAGGGGTTTTTAAAAGTTAGTTAAAAGACGTTAAATAAAATGAAAAAAGGGTTAGCCTTATAAGGTAGTAAACGAGAAAAAGCGGGGTCCCGGAAACGAATCTTAACCAAAAAAATAAAATAATTCCAAAAAAACTTATCCCGGGGACATTTCTTTTTAAAATCTGGGCTAAACCTAAAAAACCTTTAATAGAGTAAAAAGTTAAAATTTAAAATCACCATTATTGTATGTGGGGTACCGGGAACTTTTCATTCAGACTGCTTTGAAAAATACCTACATTTTAAAACTGTTCACCAAAAGTGGCCCCATGAAAAAACTACGTAAAAGTGATATATAAGTGCTTCTGGGGGACGGCTTATTATTTTCCCACTCCCTTTCATGCATGGGACTTAAACACCTTTCCCTCGAAAATTTTAACTTTAAAAAGCCCTAAATAATAGCATACTTTTAAAAATAGATACTACATTCCTATAAAGGTCTAACCTATTCAAATTTTGTATGCTAAGGGTTAAAAATTTGGGAACCCTTTTTTAATTAAATTTTTTTCTCTTATTGCATTGGCTCGTAAAGTAACATTTAAAAAACCTTTATGTATACCCACAAAATTATTTTAAAAAAAGCCAAAAAAAGGAAAAAAATAAATAAGGGTTTTTTAAATATTATCAAAAACCATGAATATGTACAACCTACAAAGAGAAAAATACGACGAAAAAAAAATTTTCAAGTTGTTTTGGGCAAAATTTGATTTTTCCAGGTGCTATTTTTCCGTGCTCTTTTTCTCGCTGAAAAACCTACAAAAGGGACCTGAGGTGTTTGGCTGATGTGAAAGGGGCTTCTAAACTAAAAAAACCTTTTCCACAGCAGAGTCTCATTTAGAGGTAAGCAAGTGGTGGGGACACAATACTATACCTACCCCCTTGCTTACCTCTTGGGGGCCCTCGTTTTTACAGTTTTCCGGGTTTTTAAAATCCTCTGCCTGGGGTAGGGGCCGTGGGCCCAATGAAAATTTAAAATATAGATTTTTTTTCAAAATTTGGCGGGGGTGTTTTCTTATGAAAAATTTAAATTTTTGGGGTGGTTTTGGTCCTTTTTTTGGTTTTGAGCACTCTTGCTATCAAAAAGGGCCCTTTTTTATTTATTTTGGCAAAACAAAAGCTTAGCCCCGCTAAAGTAACGGCTTCATTTGCACCTATCTAAATTCTTGATCGTCTTTTTCCGGATGGCTTCCCCTTTGAAAACCAAAGTGGTCGAAGCCCCAACTAACAGAGTCTGGACCCAAAGTTTTCCGCCTTTTTTGGCGGGGGAAACGGATTTTGGGTGAGAATGGGTCCCTCGTTCGCGGCGTGATGAAAGGGGAATCCTTCTCCAAAAAACCCCGGGGGCCATCCGGGGGTTTTGGGACAAAGGGGGGGACCCAGTGAGGGGACATTGCGAAGGTTTGGCCCCCCCATGGTGCTTGCCCAGGGGGAAGAAATAAAACCCCCATTTGCACCCCCAGGGGTTTGTTTTTGACCGGTCCGGGGAACCAGAAAAAAATTTAGAAAATTTTTTTGGAAGAAGGTTGGAAAGTGGTGAGAAAACAGAGAAAACCTTAAAGGCAAAAAGGGAAAATTCGTGGAGAAAAATATGGACAGGCTTTTTGGGACAAAAAGGCCTGCCCTTAAGATTTTCCCTCTGGGGACCGGGTTTACCCCTGCTCCAACCCCCACCCGTGCCACCGAGACACACGTGCGTTGCCCTGCCCCCGGGCCCCAGCAAAGCCCCTACTTTAAAACCTGGAGGGGGGCTGTACTACCAGGGGGAACCCAAAGTTGGGGGGGGGAAGGGCCAATGATGAGGGACGGGGGTAAACAAAAATAAAGACCAATAGACAATTAAAAAGCAGCAAAGAAAAAGCATTTGGAAGAGGGGGCAAAGCTGAAGAAGCAAAAGCAGAAAGAGGAAAAGGTCAGACGCCCTTGGGGCTGCAGGAGCAATGTTCCTAGCCGGGCTGAAATCACCGGGATTCTGAGGATGGGACGGCCCCCGTCTTTCACCCTTTTCCACTCAAGGAAAGGGGCCCAGGGCAACAGGGGGTTTGCCTTTTGGGTAAAAACCAAACTGCTAGGGAGGGGCGGGGGGCCCCTTTGGCCCCCTTTGTAAATTGCAGTATTTGGGACAGGCCAGCTGCAAAAAAGAAACAAAATGCCAGCCCCGGAAAAACCTGGCTGGCAAGCACCCCCGGTTGGGAACTTTCCCCGCCCCACTGCGGCTGCTCCCTTGGTTCTGGATTCCTCCAGGACCTTATCGCTGAGGGCCCCAACCTCTCTCCAGCCCGGGTCGAAATTTGGGTCTGCGACCCTAAAAAGTTTGAGGAGGGCCAGGCAGGATGCCATGGCATGGGCCCCGGGGGAAAGAAACCAGGGTCCCAAAAAATAGGGGGATTGGGTTACGAGGGGAGGGAAGGGGACAAACCAGGGCGATGGTGCCGACAGCAGGGGAAAACTGCCCCCCAAAGGTTGATCGGGGAGGAGTTATGTTCATTTGACAGGGGAGCCATCGGGGGAAGGTACCTTGGCACTTTGTCCCCAGGGGCCCGGGGTTGCCCCCTGAAAGCCGCGTTAAAGGGGGGCCCCGGGGCTCTCTATTTTCTGTGGGGGCCCTTACGATTTCACCGACTCACGGATCGAAACGGAAAGGGTGACTCAACTGGAAACCAAAAAAGGGGGGAAAAGGGTTTGGTTACTCACGCCCATTTGGAGAAGAGGCGGGGGAACGCAAGCTTTTCTGGAGTATATGCTTTTGCACAAAAACCCGAGTTCCCCCTGCGCCACCTTATCCCAGATCGCGGGCCTACCTCTTTTTCTGCACTGGCTTCAGGGCCCAGTGGGAGTCTGCTGCCCAGGGGTAAAATGAGACCCAGTAAAAAACGCAATTTCAGAGGATTTGCCAGGCGGTGAAGATCTTACGGAGATCCCGGGAGTATTTTCCTGGTCAACATGTCCCCTGACCAGCAGGTCTCCTACCAGTTTGGTCCGGCTTTTAAGGGGGGCGTTCTCCCGTCCGACCCTGCAGGAGATAAAGTGTGGCAAGGTTTCCCCCCAGATGGTTTCACCAAAAGCCCAGTCGCTCTTTACATGTGGACCGAAAGCTTTAAAACTGACGGGGCAAAAAAACTGAACCCCTTGAAACCCCGGGGAAGGGTACTCCCTTCCCGGTTGTACTTAAAAACTCAAACTAGGGGGAAAACCCACCCAAGGTTCACCACAGACTAGAGGGAACCCCAAAGGGCACACCCTTTCACGCAGCTCGAGTGATGAGGCCCGCAGCCCAAAAAGGGTCCAGAAAGCTGTGACCTTCTAGGGGTGGGGGGACGGGACTGGTTCGCACACTCAGAAGTGTCCCCCCCTTGGGTGATGGCGGGGTCAGAGTGAGGACGACCGCAGGTTCGCCGGGGCCCAAAGATTTTGAAGTTTGGAGGGCTGGCGAGGAGAAATGGGGACACCAGGTAAGCCCTCGCTCAAAACCAAGCTGAACTTGCAGCCCCCCCCTTCAGACACTGATCAGGGGCAGCCTGGCCAGGGGCACGACCCCGGCATTCCCCTGTCCTGCCCGGGGGAAAATCAGATCCGGGAGATCCTGGCCCAAGCCGTCCGGGGTTCCGGAGTTCTCTACCACACTCAAAAGCACGGAAAAAAGGCGTGAAGGGTGACAAGGCTGCCGCAGCAGTGGTGGGGCGGGCAGGCCGGGAGACGGGTTCATCCGGGCTCGGGCCCACCCCCGGGGAAGACCCATGCCCTGCTTGGTTCTAAAAAGGGGACATATGGACACGTTCTGGGCCCAAACCCGAAGGCTGTGAAATGGATGTAGTGCCTGTTTAACCCAACGATCAGAAAACCCTTCCACGCTAGCCCATTTGGAACCATATTGGTGCATGTGCAATAAACAGGAAAAACCGGACACGGCGTACCTTTTAAAACATTATTCGATAAGGGTCCCAATAAAAAAGTGCGATTTTGCATTTAAGAATTGCTCAAATGAAAAAAAGGGAAACAGTTTAAAATCGTTTTAGAATTCCATTTTACATGGGAAATTTGGGCATCCCCAAATTTGAAAAAAGAATTTTTTTTTATACGGCGTCCCCTACTCTGCCCCTCGGGCCTTTTACCTCAGGTTTCTCTATATGTTGTAAACGAGAACAGAACCCCGGTAATAAGCACCTGCAATATCAATTTACGAAAAATAACTTTTAAATTTTCTTCCATGGGCGTATTTTTCCCCTTTCCGTAGGTCCACCCGGGGGCGACCCCGACTTGTCCCCACAAAATGCACCGAGTAAAAAAACCCCGGGGCGTATTAAATGTCTAGGGCCCTTTTGATCCAGCGGGGCGGCCCCCCCACTGGCCTCCTGCCTTCCCCCAAACCCCTTGAAAAGGGAGGGTTGTCCACCGAAGGGAACGCAAGCCGCCCCGGGGTGTACTCAACCAGGGGGGGGATTTATGGTTTCCCGGTTTGGGAGGCTAGGGGCCCTGAAAAATGGGGGGTTAAAATTCTAGAAAACCTCCCGCCCTTATTGGGCGGGGCCCGGGACAGTTTGCCTAGGGACAATTTGCCTGGGGGAAAATTTTTCCCCTCCCGGACAGTTTCCCCTAGGGGACTTTTTTTGCCTCCCGGGACTTTTTGCCTACCGGCCCAATTTCCCTGGGGCCCACTTTCCCTCAGTGTTTCCACAGGAAAAATTTTCTTCACCTTGGACGTTATAGTGAAAACCCCTACCGTATTAAACAGTATAGTCCCCGGCGCAATAAGTCGGCAGGCGCCAAATATTAAAAAATTTTTAGCTCACAAAGGGGATTTTATATTTTGGCCACGGAAGATGATACCAGTATTTTCCTATGGGTGACAGGCCCAGCTCATCCCGGGACAACTAAATTCCCGGGAAACAATTCATCCATGCAAAAATTTCATCCCCCGGGGCATTCATACGCCGGAAAATTTCATCCCCGGAAATTTTCCCCCCATCCCCGGGCCCCAATTCCTACCCCAGAAAATTTCTTTCCCCCCGGAAAATTCATCCCAGAAAAATTCATCCCCCGGAAAACTCTCCCAAAACAATTCATCCCCAATGCAATTATACCCATAGGTGGGGCGTTATCGCGAAAAATTTTTTTCGCGATAACGAATGGGGTTATGGTTACCCCGAAAAAAAAAAAATTCCAGTTATTTGTTTCATGGGTTTATCGTGGTACTTTGGGTTTCCCAAAAAAACTAGCGATAATCGATGATTTTTTTTTTCCCTTTCCATTTTAGCAAAAGGGGCCCGACCCGGGCCGCGGCCTTGGAGGCAAAAAAAAATGGTAGGTCCGAGCTGGGAACCGAAAAAGGGTCAAAACCCGCTAACCGTCTTGACGCCCTTCTAAAAAACGTTCGCTCAGCTTGTCCACCCGTGCAGTGGGCGCTTGTTCTCCCCCCGGAAAAGGCCCATAAACCCAGGGCCAAGAGGAGCCCCCCTTGTTGATGGAAACTTCAACTGCTCTTTTTAAATAAAGGGGGAAACCATGGGCAAACCTGACCTAGACGGGGCTTTTGAAAAAGACATTTTTAGAAATTTAAAACTTTAAAATGTAGTTATTTTATTTAAAAAAACCGAAAAATTTCATTAGTGAAGAGACGGGGAAAAAACTTTAAATTTAGAAGATATTAGTGTCCCAAAAGGAAAATAAAGGGGTTTTCCAAACAGTTTTTTTTGTAGCATTTAAGATTTTTTATTTTAAAATATCAATATCGCTATCGTATAAAACGGAAATTTTTTGGGTTTTCGATTTATCGGTTATTTGCCTTATCGGGGGATAAATGTAAACCCCCAGGTTTTCGATTATTTGGTTATCGCCCCAAAAAGGTTATCGTTTTTCGATTTATCGGTTTTTCGTGGGTAAAAAAAAAATTTGTTATCGCGCCCACCTATGTTTATTACCCCGGGCCCAAACCCTCCCCCGGACAATTCATACGCCGGGCCAAATTTATACCCGGGGGCAAATTTATACCATGCAATTCATACCCCAGCACCGAATAGTTTTAAATTTTTGGAAATAATTAAATAAATTTTTTTAAAGTTTTTTAAATAATTTTAAAATAGGCCTATAAGTTCAAAATTTTTCTTTTTTTGGGCATGAAAATTTTTTTTTTTTTTTTTTTCTTTCCTAAAAAAAAAACAAAACTTGTTTTATGATAGAATAATTGTCCCCTTGTTAATTGGGGGGTTTTCCCCGGGAGACTGCCCGAAAAATTTAAAAAAATTGGGGTTTTAAAAAAAATTTTGAATTAAAATTATTCAAAAAAATAAGCTTCATTGGCCCATTGCAAATGGTTGGGATTTAAAGCCCTTAGTGTGGGGCTTTATTCAATTAGTGCCCGGTAAAGGGTATGTCAAAAAGTTTTTTGAGAGCGGTAACTCTTACAATTTTTTATCTATTTTACACTTTTTTACCCTCTATCTCCTTTTAAATTTTTTGACGGAAAAAATTTTTCATTTTTACTGGCATATATTTACATTATCCACTATAAAAATGTGCAAAGAAAGAGGGTCTGAATGGGGGTTAGGGTTTGAAAAAAGAAAAAAAAAAATTTTTTTTTGATATTTATGCTCGTTTCCCCTTTTACGCACCAAGAATGGATAGAGACTTGAGTTTGGGGGTTTTACTTTTAGAAAAATTAAAGGTATCACCTCCAAATTAAAAAGTTTGAGGGAAATTAAAAAAAAAAATATGCTCTCTAAATTGTTTTAAAAATGAGCTTAAAAACACTTTTTAAGGGTTTTTCCCAAAATCTTCCCGTTTTTAAAAGGGGGTTCCTTTTAGGCCAAAAGCAATTCACTCTATATTTTGTAAAAATTTAATGGGTGCCCTTTCCCTTTGAGTGCCAAAAAAAAAAAAAAAAAAATTTTTTCAAAAACTTAAAATTTTTTTGGGGGGGGAAAACCCCCTGGGAATTATTAAACCCCCTTTAAGTCAAAACATCAAAGGGCTAAATTTAAAATACTGCCCCTGAAATTTCCCTCCTCTATGCAATATACTACTGGCCCAGAAGCTATTTAAAGGGTTTTATATAATAGGAGTTAAAACTGTTAAAAAAAAAAAAGCTATAAATTTTGACTTTTAAAATGGGGGAATCATCAAAAGGGAAACCCTTTTTTCGGCACTATTTTTCCCCATTCTAAGCTTCCTTTTAGAAACAGTATATTTTTTTATAGATCTTTGATAAAATATCTTGGGTGAAATTTGCCCCGAATGATGTCAGTTTTAAAAATAGAATTTTGAAGGGGGGCAAAAAAAAAGTTTTTTACAATTTAATCACTCATTCTGTCTTGTTTATTTGAAAAAAAAATACTAAATTTGGGGGGGCTGGGCTTATTAAATTTTCCCCATTATTTTAAGATTAAAAAGAAAAAAGAAAAGCAACTATTTTTTAACATTTGTTAAAAAATTATCGAAAAAGGCCCCTTTTTTAAAAATAAACGGGGCCCCGACCCATTTTTTTTTTGCTTAATTATTTGAATGAAACACTCAAAACACCCCCAAAACCACCAAAAAAATTTTTTCCAGGGCCCTTTTTTCCGAAAAACACCCACTTTTGTAAAAAAACGCGAAAAAAAAAATTTTTTCCCCCCAACAGGGCCCAAAAGACTGTTATTGATGACGCAGAAGAGTGACGCCCGCAAAGGGTCCAAAGTAAACATCGTCTGAACCCCTTTTCAAATGTTATGATTTAGCGATTGTAAAAACGGGGGTCCCGACATTTAATCTGTCGCTGTGACAGATCTAGGTTTCGATGCTCAAACTGAAAACCGAAAGAAATGACGCTGGGCGCGTATATGGGAAATTTCTGAGGCCAAAACCTTTGGGGGGTAAATAAGGTAAATTTGGGAAATTTGGGGTGGGGAATAAAAAATGACTAAACCCAAACTCTATCCTAAACCCAAACCAGGTAAAATTTTGTTTTTTTTTTTTCAATTGGAAATTTGATCGGAGCTTTTTGGGAAGGGTTTGGTAAGGTTATTTAATTTTTTTTGGGAAATCCAGAAAAGGGGGGTTTTTAAAGGGGGATCCCCCCCCACTTTATAATTTTCTTTTAGAAATATCTGAAGGGGTAGGGGGGAAGGCCTGGGGGATTTAAAAAAAAAAAAAATAATAATAAGGACGGGGAAAAGGGCCTAGAAATTTTTCCAGAATTAAAAAAATCGGGAACCCGTTTTTTCCCGGTCCGCAAATAATCAGATCGGGCAAGTTTTAGGGTTTTTTTAATACGTTCCTTTTAAAAGCATTAAAATACAGTAGAACCCAAAAAATTTTTTTTAGTGTTTGCCCCTATCCCCCTCTCCCACAAAACAAGCTTGGGGACCCCGGGGGAATGCCCGGGGTTTTTTGGGGTGGGGTAAACAAAATATGCTCGGGGAAAAAACATAGTTTTTGGGGTTTGGGGGGTGTTGAAAAAAATTTCCCCCGAACTAGGGGAAAAATTAATTTTGGGTTTCTTCTGAGGTTTAAAAAATGTGTGAAGCCCGGGCCCATCCTCACAGAATGATGAACCCAAGTGTCGGGGAAACCCCCCCCAAATAGGGGGTTGGGGTTAGGTTTTTATTTGTTTAGGTTAGGGTTGTTTTAAAATTTTGGTTTTGGTTAGGTTAATTTGGTTTTGGTTAGGGGATCGGTGGGGCAAGCCCCATGTTTTGGTTAGGTTTTGGTTAATTTTTGGGTTTGGTAAATTTTTCTAGATATAAGGAAAATTTTCCCCAGACTAGGGGGAAATTTACCCCCCTCCACAAACCCTTTAAAATTTTGTGTTTGCCAATGCATTTATTTGTTTTTCCACCCGAAAACCCCCCCATTCCCACGGTCCCCAAACTTGTTTGGGGGGAATTTGGGAGTTGGGAAACACTAGAATTTTTTTTCCCCAAAAAAGCCCAAATAAAAAGGGCGGAAAAAAGGGGCTCTAGAATTTTTCCAACCCAAGGAAAGCATAAGCAAAAAGGGGTATGATATTGGTAAAACTCCCCTTGACAGGCTTATTGATTGACTTAATTACTTCCCGCTTCCTGACCCGCAGTCGGGCCCTTTGGAGTGGGTAGTCTAGGGGCTGAGGGATGAGGCTGGTGAGACTGAGAAGGAAACCCTTTTTCCCTCAGGAGTTGGGGAACTTGTCACAGGGGGCCCGGGGGGGGGGTGGAAATTCTTTTCTCTTTTTTGGTCGAAGCAAAAAAGGGGGAGAAAGGGGCCCCCCGGGTAATTGTCGGGAAACCGGAAAATTATCCTTCAAATCCAATTTTTTGAATCCTCATAGACACTTTCATCCAGTTTCTGTAGGGAATCCCCCCTGGAAGTGATCCTAAAAAATCCTTTTCAAATTTTAAAATTCCCGTTCCTTTTCTCTTTTCCGCCCCAAAACCCCTTCCAAACCCAAAAACTTTTTCGTATCAGTCGGAAAAATTTTTGAAACTTCCCCCTCGAAAAAAGGGACGCGTCTTGCTTTCACCCATAAAAGGGTTTCATGCTTTTGGGGGATTCGCAAAAAAAAAAAACTTCGAAAAAACTCCCAAAAAAACTTCAAGTACTAAATTTATCTCCCGTTTTCAACTCTCTGACTCTGCGGGCGGGGGGAACCCCCCTGCCTTTTGCCCACGTCCCCCGAACCCCCGGGGGGCATCGTCTGCAAACCCTTGGGGGAGTGTTTTGAGAAATCGGGGAATTTCAGATTTTTATTGGGGGATTTTTTAAAAACACTGACTGGATCAAAAAAATGACGACGTATTTTTTGAAAGTACTCGTTTAAAAGGCTTGATTTGATTGCAAATTAAAAAAAGGGAAAGATGAAAGGTCCCGGACGATTTCTTTAAGCTTTTTTAACACAAAACCCTAAAATTCATTTTAAAAATAAAACCTTAACCCCGTTTTTTTAAGACAATTATTGCATTTAAAAAAAAATATATTCCAAAATTTTGGGGATTCAGGGAAAAAGTTCACGAAAAAAAAAGCCCCTTGGGCTTTTTGTCGCAGGTAAAAAATTTTAGTTTGAGTATTTTGGGGGGGGAAAAAGGACTGCAATTATTACCGTTAAATTTTAAATCCTAAACTCCCAATTAATTTAAAAATCCCGCAAAGGGCCTTTAACTTTTTTCACCCCCTAAATCTTTTTCTAAAATGCTGTTACCCGTTTCATGTAAATATAAATAAAAAACTGTTTAAAAATTTTAATTTCTCTAAATATAGACTTTTACACGGAACAATTCATGCAAGGCCCCCTTTGGAAAGTACTATTATTCCAAAACCCAAGGTTTTATTGAGAAAAAGGTATATATTTTTATAGATGATAGAGAAAATATCGCTACTGAAAACGTGCGCGAAAAGATGCCAGTTCAAAAAAAAAGAATTTTGTAGGGGACCCCAATAATTTTTTTGGGGGTATTTAATCACCAAAATCTTTTTTGTTTAATTTATTAAAAGTTTATATTGGGTGGTGGGCTTAAAACAGTCCTTAGTAATACTCTTTAAAAAGAAAAATTAAACAAACTTTTTTTAAAAAATAAATCAAAAGGTCATGTTTAAGCTTTTGTAACATAACCATAAAATGCATTTAACAATAATCTACCTTTTCCATACGTGAAACGATCTGCATTCTACAGAATCCAACATTCAATTTTGTATTTAGGGAAAAGTTGAATGAGATATCAGCTTTGAGTTATTGCCGCTGGCCCAATTTGAAGACAAAAAATACTACTCTTTGAAAGGCTCTATCTCCAAAACCAAAATTGGTAGAAAGAGTCACAAGGTGTCATTTAAGCCGGAATAGGTCATTCTTGTTATGATTAGAGCCATTTATATTTTTGTCATTAACTTTCGGTCTTATGGGTGAAAATAGAGCAAATCTGCTTGATTTTGCAACATTTTTGGATGTAACTCCGAATTTTATCGACCGATGTTTATCATATTCATATCAACGACGCATTTGGACGTCCCCCACACCATATCCGAAAATCAGCTTAATCCAAGAAAATTAAGTCACTCACTCAAACACACTTGTGAAAGTTTGGGGATTATATATTCAAAGTCATATGAGGGGTAAGAATATACAATATCTCGAAGATTTTTTTCTCGACAGGATGTCGCTGGACTTCAATGACACATCATTTTTAATGGCATTTCCACACTTAGAATTTTTTTTTAAATATTTATTTAAATGCCCCAATTCAGCTCCTTAGTGGGAAAAATATTAATTTTCAGAAATCATTCATAGGTACAAAGTACCCTTTTTTTTATATTTTCTATCTCGGTAACCAATCCTTGTTGAGCGACCCCATTAGTGATTCTTAGACTTTAAACTATTCGCCCGGCACCCGTATGCATTTTTTTTTTACTTTTTATAACTTTCAACTTACAACTTTTCAACTTTTATAATGAAGGGTATCAATAGAAGCGCAATTTATTAGCTTTCCATTGAAGTATTTCGTTTTCTGATAAATGAATTATAACCATGCATAAATTAGCGTTGAATAAATTAATAAAATCCTCAATCGGGTAATTTTCCGATTGATGAGGTTATTTATTTAGTTAACGCTAATTTATACATGGTGCTAATTCATTATCAGAAAACGAAATATATAAATAAATAAATAACCTCATCAATCGGAAAATTACCCGATTGATGATTTTATTTATTTATTTAACGCTAATTCATGCATGGTTCTAATTCATTTATCAGAAAACGAAATACATCAATGGAAAGCTAATACAATTGCGCTTCTATTGATACCCTTCATGATAAAAGATGACTCGCAAAGTTTTAAATGGCGAAAGTTGAAGTAAATATTAAGTTCATGCATATTTCTTCAGTCTCGTAATGGCATTTCTGTAGCGTGTTTTACTGTTTTTTATTTGATAATATTATAGAACAAACATTTACGAAGATAGCAGTATATCATATATACTGATAAACCAGTCTATATGATAGTCATATGCAGCAAGTGAATGGGCCAGCAGACTGGCTATGGGGCCAGTAGCTACTGCAGCGTCCACCGCGCGTAGTTGCGGAGTGTCACATCCAGTTCTACTGTTATCTATGGATGAACCAAAGACTACTATACACTGGACTTGCTACTCATTTTGGGCTATTTCCAGTGGATGCCATTTTTGCGATTCCTGACAATGTCGAACATCACTCCCATTTCCCTTCCTATGGTTTATCAGTATAAATGATATACCGTTATCTTCGTAAATTTTTTGTTCTATAATATTATCAAATAAAAAACTGTAAAATACACTAAAGAAATGCCATTATGAGACTGAAGAAATATGCATGAACTTAATATTCACTAAAACTCTTCGCCATTTAATATTTTGCGAGAAAACATTTTACATGAAACATATCAATAGAAGCGGAATTTTATTAGCTTTCCATTCATATATTTCGTTGTCTGATAAATGAATTAGAACCATACATAAATTAGCGTAAATAAATAACCTCATCAAGCGGGAAAATTACCCGATTGATGATTTATTTAGTTAACGCTAATTTATGCATGGTTCTAATTCATTTATCAGAAAACGAAATATATCAATGGAAAGCTAATAAAATTCCGCTTCTATTGATATGTTGCATGTAAAAATTCTTTACGCAAAATATTAAATGGCGAAGAGTTTAAGTGAATCATCGTGATCATGCATATTTCTTCAGTCTCACAATGGCATTTTTTTAGTGAATTTTACAGTTTTTTATTTGATAATATTATAGAATAATCATTTACGAAGATAACAGTGTATCATTTATACTGATAAACCATAGTCTACTGTATTCATGAAACACTTTTTTACTTGCCGATCCGATTGATGATGCAATTTTTTTAGTTAACGCTAATTTATGTATGGTTCTAATTAATTTATCAGAAAACGAAATATATCAATGGATAGCTAATGAAAATCCGCTTCTATTGAAATGTTTCATCTAAAATGTTTGCTCGCAAAATATTAAATGGCGAAGAGTTTAAGTGAATGCATATTTCTTCACTCCCTCATAATTTCATTTCTTTAGTGTATTTTACTGTTTTTTTTATTTGATAATATTACAGAAAAAAACATTTGCGAAGATAACGGTATATCATTTATACTGATAAACCACAGGAAGGGAAATGGGGGTGATGCTCGAAAATGTCAGGAATCGCAAAACTGGCCTCCACTGGTCATGGGCGGGGTTTGGCGAGGAGCACGAGTAGCAAGTCCAGTATAGAGTAAGTCTTAGGATGAACACATCAGTATCTACTGAGCATATCAGCACAGCTTGGTATCCTTCCTTTGCAGCGTGGTTAGCATGTAATAGTAAGCGACCATCTCCTTCGAGGTGCTTAATGTGTTGGAGGCGATGTGGAGGCTGGCTGCGAAGTGGAGGGCACTGGCTGACGAAGTGGAGGGCACAGAGGAGATGGACGATGCTGCAGAAAACTCTGACAATTCGAACTTCAGTTCTGATTATGGAAAGTTGGAAAGTTGTTGAAAAATTTGAACTTGGCCTGAAACAGGTAGAATTATCCGAAGTTCGAATCATACGGGTTCGAATTAGAGAGGGTTTACTGTACATGGCTACACCCTCCTCCTCCACTTACGCAATTTTTCAACGGTCCCCACTGCATGTTCATCACAAATCTGAAATTAAAAATTACCTGACAATGATAGCTATTCATATACTATTATCACAAGTGCTTCGGACCCATGTATTGATGTTTGTAGTAGTAGTATATATTAGACAACATGTGATTGCAAGCTCCAATCGTGTTGTTGCTGTCGTTGGTCACTGGTCAAAGTGTCTCGTGGTAGACCACGTTCTGTGTGATTCCAACCCTTTGTGTTCCGTGTGATTCCAACACACACACACTCACACACGCACACAACGTCCATGAGTCTACTGAGTTTGTGGAATGCGCAAGACGTTACCGCAGAGTTTTTCCTGTAATCTAATACTCCTAAAGTGTTTTTAGCCCAAAACCCCACTTCAAAATTATTCAATCAACATGGGACCAAGCCGCTTACCACCTACGATTTATTTGCGATTTTTGGAGCCTACTCATCAAAACTGAATTTAAAGTTTCGGCTACCCAAAACACACAGACACACGGCTATTCCTATAGTATATTAGACAAGTGCTTGTGGGCCCTTCGGACCCATGTATTGATGTTTGTAGTAGTAGTATATATTAGACAACAATGTGAGTGCAAACTACAATCGTGTTGTTGCTGTCGTTGGTCACTGATCAGAGTGCCTCGGGGTAGACCACCTACCACCACCGTAGCCTGCCTCACCCCAGCCCCACGCCTGTCCTGCACGCACACACACCCGCACCCGCACGCACACACACACACATGCACACACACACACACACAAACACACACACACACACACATGCATGCATGCACACACACAAACGGTAAGTCCATGAGTCTACTGAGTTTGTGGAATGCGGCAAAACGTTACCGCAGAGTTTTTCCTGTAATCTAATACTCCTAAAGTGTTTTTAGCCCAAACCCCCCCTTCAAAATTATTCAATCAACATGGGACCAAGCCGCTTACCACCTACGATTTATTTGCGATTTGTTGAGCCTATTTTCATCAAAATTGAATTTACAGTTTCGGCTACCCAAAACAGACCAGACAGACACACACACAGACACACGGCTACTCCTATAGTATATTAGATTCTCTAAGTTATTTGTCATTAGAACATGATTAACCTGTTTCCATATATGTTGTCACTATAGGTAGTCCAGTTAATCAATGGTTTGACCTAGACAAAATTGGAACAGAAATATTTTGTTTACACATAACTCATGATAACCTATAAAACAACATATAAAAAAAGTAGAACAAAGGAAGCTAGGAAAGACCCCTTTTGGGGGGACCTCCCCGCATCCCCCGCGGAGGGTACCTTTTCTCATACTTTGTTTTTTCTCCATAACGGTACATCGTACAGGTAAAAATTATACGGACGAAAAAAAATATGCACAAGTTTATCTCTGTATATTTTTGCTATAAATATTATGAATTTTGCGTAAATTAGCATGAAAGTAGAGGACACAAATGCACTGATATCAAAGAAAATGCATTTCGCGCTTACATTCTTTTAACCCGGGAACTGCGGGAGCAAAGATTGTTTTAGTGCCACCAGTGCGGGGATGTGAGTAAAACAGTGACCATTACAGAATTGGATGAAAATCACATCAACGTCAAGGTAGTAAAAATCAGCATCCGGCAATTTATCTATTTTTAACCCAAACGTATGGGGTTGTGGTGTGGTTGTGGTCGGGAGTTGAAATCTCTGGCGCGAATGGCACCAAACCGCCGGCGAGAGACTGCTGAGGTGGGATCAGGGGTGCCACTCCTTTGGATTTTTCCCAAGATGTTGAGGGGATTATTCAAGTATTTCTCCAGTAGTTTATCTCAAGGTAAGCATAGGTACCGTTGTAACGTACCTTGAGATAAACTACTGGAGAAATACATGAATAATCCCTCCAAAAGTCCCAAGATAGACAAAAAATATCCCAACGCCAGGACCTAAATCCCGAGATCTTGGGAAAAACCCAAGGAGTGGTATATCTCTGCGTACAGCGTAGTTAGGCAGATGGTGGTATGTGTTATCGAGGGCTGACATCAAGGCGTATATGTGACACAGTTTGTAGACTTCTACGAATTTTGACGCGGTTTTTGTATGCAATTGAAAATTGCGCTTCCGGAAGGCTTGCCGCAGTCGCTCAGCAGAGCCTTCCGGAAGGCTTGCCGCAGCCCACAGACTGTTGAAGAGTTGAAGTGAATATTATACATATTTCTTCAGTCTCGTAATGGCATTTCTTTCGCGTGTTTTACTGTTTTTTATTTGATAATATTATAGAACAAACATTTACAAAGATAACATTTTGTATATATACTGATAAACCATAGTCTATATGATTTTCATTGATAGTGATATGCAGCAAGTGAATGGGCTAGCAGACTGGTTAACTCCTGCCGCACGGCGGAGGTCTATTTCACGCGCACCACAGGGCACCCCGGAGTGAGGTGAGGTATCTTGTTGAAAATCTTTGAGGTAACTATGAAATGTATGTAGTATATAGAGATAAATGGGTAGAAGTTGCTATGTGTTGTATGTACATGTAAAAGTACGTGTATATTAATCACAATGGAAAATGATTAGTAATTTTGTCAATTATTGATTTTCTTTACGAAAGTTAAATGTTTTTGGGTACGAAAAATAGTTCGAAATTACGGTACGGAAATTAATCGTACTAGTACGGTACGATACAAATATTCAGGTACGGAACGGAATTACGGTACTGTATTATCTGAGGTACGAATTACGAAAAATATTATCGTACCGTAACCGTACTACATGCCCTGGGGCAGATCCAGCAAAAAAGTGTAAAGTCAAGCGGTGTAAGTATGGTGTAAATGCTACTCCGGCGCAACCCTCACCCCCCTCTGCGCCGAGGCTGTTTGAATAATCTGCCGAGATGGACTTACACCGGGCGCAAGGAAGAGTATCTCGGAGTATCTCCACAGAGACAGCTGATTGGCTGGCGAATACATTGACGTCATCCTCGTAATAGCGAATCACAGCAGTGTTTATATATCTATTCAGATCTATCACCAATCACAAGGCTGTCACGTGATAAATAATGTTTACAAACATTAATCAGCTGATTACTCAGCTGGCATCTGGGTTGACACAACAAATCGATGTATCATGTTTAAAGCGATAAGGAAGGGTTTGATTGATGATTGAAGAATTTCGTCAGTTATTGACGCAGCTGAGATGGATCGCTGCTGTAAACCAGACAGCTCTCTCGCAGACTACCCCGACAGAGAGCTGTCTGCTAGTGCTTATAGTGTTGCCGAAGCCAGCACCCGGGAGGCGGGTTACAAACCCCCGGCTAACACCCGGTACCCATTCACTGTGGGTGGACAGGGGCTCGGGTTTTAAGAAACAGCCCAACTGTTTCCGCTCCACCCGGGGATCGAACCCGGGACTTCTCGCTTGTGAACAGAGTGTGCTTCCCCTACACTAAGGGGATACAGTTGATTCGGGCCGCGAGTTGAATCAGGCCGCCTATATTAAATGCATACTGGCGAGTTTCGCGGGCGTTTTTCAGAGACACGACTATTTTTCTTGGCCTACAATAGGTGTTGTTCTAACCGAGATAGTTTATTTTGCGCAAAAAAAAAAAAAAAAAAAAATATGAAAAAAAATAAACTTAACCTAACTTATAGGTTTTAATGAAACCCTAACCTAACCTTATAGGTTTTAAGGGAAACCTAACCTAACCTTAAAGGTTTTAATGAAACCAACCTAACCTATAGATTTTAATGAAACTAACCTAACCTTAACCACAAAGTATACTTCTTCTTTTTTTTTTATGGGTTTGCGCAAAATAAAACTATCTCCATTAGAACAAGCCCTATTGTAGGCCAAGAAAAAAAAATTGGGTGTCTCTGAAAACGACCGTTAAACTGCCCTGTCTGCTGGGTATGCATGCTACTATAGGCGGCCCGAATCAACGGTACCCCACAAAGGGAGTATCATTGACAGTACAAGATTGACCAGAAATAAACAATTTGGAGGCAATAATTTAAGGCGCAGACATCCTGATTGACTTTTAATAATATTTCTAGGGCAATAATGGGCCAGCATCCTGATTAACAAATAATTCAGGGACAAAAAGGGGCAGACATCATGGTTGACCATATAATCATATAATTCAAGGGCGTTAAGAGGCAGGACATTCTGAGTGACCTAATCGTATCATTCAGGGATATGAGAACGGTACCTGGTATCTTGTCTACCGAAATTCTGGGTCTGACACAATCCGGGAACTCTCGCGGAAAGGTAATGGTTAGGTTAGTAGGATATTAAGGGAAAGATACCGGTAAAAATGAACGAGGACTGCGCGGTCATTTTTTGAAACACTGACTAGATTTTCCTTGCCTAAAATTGTGCTTTTGGTAAAATGGACGAGGACTGCACGGTCATTTTCTGAGACACTGACTAGTTTTTTCTTGGGTAAAATTAGTGCTTTTGATAAAAATGAACGAGGACTGCGCAGTCATTTTCTGAACACTGAACTAGATTTTCCTTGCCTAAAATTAGTGCTTTTGGTAAAAATGGACGAAGACTGCGGGGGTCATTTTCTGAGACACTGACTAGTTTTTCCGGTAATTTCAAAGTTTTTGCCCATACTCTCCCACTAACCCCCAAGCAAGTTTGGGCACCTGTGGGAATGCGTGGTTTTCGGGGGGGAGCAAATAATGCGTCGGAGACACGTAATTTAAGATTGTGTAGAGGAGACAAACTCCCTAGATCTAAAGTAATTTCCTATATCTAGAGAAATTTGCCAAACCAAAATTAACGTAACCTAGCGGGGGGCTTGACCCACCGATAAACTAACCTAACCTAACCTAAATCTAACCAATCTAACCTAACCTAACCAGATCTAACCTAACCTAACCAAATATAACCTACCCTAATCAATAATACCCTAACCAAACCTCCTATATGGTTGGGGGGCCTCTGGAAGGGGAGGTTGTGTCTGTACGAGTATTAGTCTAAGACAACTATAATCATTTCTACAATATGTATATAAGTTTTGGTAAAATTTCTAGTGTTTGCCCATACTTCCCCAACTTCCCCCAAACAAGTTTGGGCACCTGTGGGAATGCGGGGTTTTTCGGGTGGGGAACAAATTATGCGTCGGAAACACGTAATTTAAGAGTTGTTTAGGGGGTTAAAATTCCCTAGATCTAGGGTAATTTCCTTATATCTAGAGAAATTTGCCTAACCAAAATTAACCTAACCTAGCTGGGGGCTTGACCACCGATAACCTAACCTAACCTAACCTAGCCAAATCTAACCAAAACCTAACCTAACCTAACCTACCTAACCTAACCAAATCTAACCTAGCCTAACCTCCTAGCGGGGGGGGGGGGGTTCTCAACACTTCAGTCATCATTCTGTGAGGATCGTCAGGTTCACACGTCTCTGGACTCAGAAGAAATCCAATGAATTTCCCTAAATCTAGAGAATTTTTTTAATTTCCATAACTCAAAAAGTATGTGGTTGCGACGCATATTTTGTACCCCAGCTATATATCCTGCATTCCCCCAGGTCCCCAAGCTTGTTTTGGGGGAGAGGGGGGAGTATGGGCAAACACTAGAATAATACCATAAGTTTTAAAGGTTACGCGGAGGTGCATTAATACTGTACAGTATACTAAACAAAAAATAATATAGAAAACGCATGTGGTAATGGCGGTAGTGACCGCGCAGTTATCGTCCATTATAACTGAAACACCAACCGAGAAGTCTTGCCGACATAAAAGTTTTCGGCGAGTTCCACTTGTAATAGGTGCAAATGAAAGAATAAAAGGTATTTCGTATTGGACAAGTTTTTCGCTTGTCCCAAAATAATTTAAAACTACACTTCAATACGATACATGGACATTGGTTACGTAACATGTCAAAACCCCAGACTCCCCCAATCACTAAACTAACCCCGATATTCGGTCCCTGAATTCACAAACACGGGTAAAAGCTGTTTAAATATATAGATTGGGTACTGTTATGTTCATAAATAAACTTGTAACTGTCGCTTAATAGGAACTCTCGCCGACGTAAAAAAATGGAGGTAAAACTTTGGAAGAAGTCCTTCACCCCTATCTTTTTTTTCTTCCCCCTATAGCCAACAAGCCTGGGGAACTGGCGGGAATACGGGGTTTTGGGTGGGGGAAGCAAATATAAGTGATTAATGGCTCCCCAAAAAATCATCAAAGTCACTATATGTAAAAATCTAACCTAACCTAACCTTAACCACAAAGTATACCTAACCTAACCTAACCTAACCTTAACCACAAAGTATACCTAACCTAACCTAACCTTAACCACAAAGTATACCTAACCGAACCTAACCTAACCTTAACCACAAAGTATACCTAACCTAACCTTAACCACAAAGTATTTCTAACCTTAACCACAAAGTATACCTAACCTAATCTAACCTAACCTTAACCACAAAGTATACCTAACCTAACCTAACCTAACCTTAACCACAAAGTATACCTAACCTAACCTAACCTTAACCACAAAGTATACCTAACCTAACCTAACCTTAACCACAAAGTATACCTAACCTAACCTAACTGGACTTAGAATTTTTTGAGGCACCTCATATTTCATAGCGGCCGTGTGGGTTAACCAAGGCTGAGCGCACGCTGGAACCTTTACAGATGTGAAGTACAATAAGCATACAATACAGTGCGGTAGTTCATTTCAGTCAAAGCCGGAAGGGTGAGTTCCAAAGTATTTCCAAAATGGAACATTCTCCGACGGTGGCGAGCATTCCTTCCGTTCGGGGACTGTACCATTAAAGGCTAGCAAACGTGACTAACTACCATTCAGGGGCAATGAGGGTCAAGCGTCCTGAGTGACCTAACCATAGTGAAGGTCACTGAGGGGCAGGCATCAGAACAAAAGTTTCATTCTCAAAACGTCCAAATTACGATATAGTGAAACAACATTAATCTAGCCGCGGGATGCCAGGCTCGCCTCGTCCCACAACAATTCTGCTCACAGGACTCCGCTAGTGGTCTAAAAAACTGGTGCTGCCCAATAACGAACTAATCAACAAAAAAAACCGAAGGCAGTACCTACACGACTGAGGCGGCCTCTCACCAAGGCTTGTATCTCCTAAACATTTGTAAACACACGCCGCTGCCGACTACCAATAGGCATATATTTCAATCCTTACCTCGGTGGTAACGTCTATTAGGCATAATAAATGAAATTTTATTTATATATATGAGATACACCTTCTCTACACCTCCTCATCGAGGTGGTGTAAATCTACGCCATAATATTGGCCCTGTGACGTCACGGAAATGGAGTAAGTACGCTTGCTGGATCCAGCCAGGGAGGGTTGGCGCAGACTTGCACCGAGGGGTAAAGCCTGGCGTTGTGACGTCATCGATTTGGCGCGATGTAGCTCCTGATCCAAGAAAGTTTTCGCAAGAGGAGTATCTCAGACTTACACTGACATCCACCGGCGTATGTGTTTGCTGGATCTGGGGCGGCATTTTGGAAGGGGCTCTAAACTACACCCTCTTAGCGTCCTAAGACCGACTTAGTTATACCGGGCCAAGAAGATTACTAAGAAAGCATTTTCGGGCGTCATCTCAGCCTCGTGTAAGGGGACAGAAGGCCAACCCTTCTTAGTGCCAACCCAACCAATCAGCGCGCGCGCAAAAAAGTCTGTATTTGGCGGGAAATAGTATACCACGCCGAGTGTCTCTCTCTCTCTCTCTCTCATCTCTTTTCTCTCCTTCTCTCTCTCTCCTCTCTCTCTCTCTCTCTCTCTCCCTTCTCTCTCTCTTTCCCTTCTCTCTCTCTCTCTCTCCCCCCCCTCTCTTCTCCTTCTCTCTCTCTCTCTCTCTCTCTCTCTCCTCTCTCTCTCTCTCCTCTCTCTCTCTCTCTCTCTCTCGTCTCTCTTCCTCCTCTTTCCCTCTCTCTCTCTCTCTCTCTACTCCTCTCTCTCTCTCTCTCTCTCTCTCTCTCTCCTTTTCTCCCTCTCTCTCTCTCTCTCTCTCTCTCTCTTTCTTCTCTCTCCCGCTCTCTCTTCTCTCTTCTCTCTCTCGTCCCCTCTCTCTCTTTTTTTCTTTTCTTCTCTCCTCTTCCTTTTCCATCCTGATTCTGCTTCTCTTCCCCGGGCTCTCTCTCTCTCTCCTCTCTTTTTCTTCTTTTTTCTTCTCCTCCTCTTCTTCTTTTCCTGAGTTTCCCTATGTCTTTGTATCCAGTGTTGTTACTTCTAGGTATTTCTCTCCTCTCTCTCCTCCCCTTTCTCTCCCCCACACACTCTCATCCTATCTCTATTATCTTCTCCTTTTCTCTTCTGGTGTCTTTGCTCCTTTTTTTTCTTTCTAACGTTTCTTCCCTCATATCTCTTCCGCCACCCACCCTTTTAATCCCCACACACATATATAGCCAGTATGTGATAATTTAAAAACGCACTTTCTATATCGTGTAATTATAATATTACCAATTAATTATAACCAGTTTTCTGGTCGCAGAATCATTCCTAAGACGAACCCAACCCCTTATTTAATCTAGTTTACTAGGAGCCACACTTATATCGAATAATGTCGCCTAGCGCCTAAGATGTCTTTAAGTCCTAAGATATTTATATACCAAAATAGCCCCTTGGCCATGGGAGAGAGAGAAAAGAGGGGAGCCCTCCCCCTTAGGTTACATCCCGCTGCCACTGTCTTAGTCGGAGCGATATTGCTCCGGAAATGTACCTAGCGCTAAGATCGTCTTACGTTCCCCTAAGATGGTCTTATTTCGATTTCAAAACATCCGGCCCAATGGCCCCTTTGGGAGAAAGAGCCGAAGAGAAAAGGTGAGCCTCACCCCTTTCTTCTCTACTCCGCGAGCGGGTAGCAGGGTTGAGAAATAAAAAAATTCCTTCCCTATTTCTTATCGTAATATGACTCCGATACGATGTAACGATAAAGAGGACATGGTTGAGACATCGTCCACGAAAACGATAATGACCTTTACAAGCAATATATGACTTTTGATCCTCTCTCCGTTTCACTTTCCGAACTTTCACTGTTAACCCAGTTAGGCTTCCCTTTCGCCCCCGAATCTCCGTATCAAAGCGCTTATGCCTCGCTATCCCTTGACCTTTCTTCTCTACTCACTTGAGCTGGTAGCTTCGAGTTTTCTTCTCTCCCTGTCGCCCTTTTGGTTTATTTTTTCTTTTTTATGTGAAGGCGTCTTCCGCATCACATCGGGATTATGTTTTTGCTGGCATAAAAGAGCATCATGGCAAGGGTGGGCATTTCTCCACAGGGATTAAACTTGATATGATCCTTACAAAAACAATAGTTATATCTTCAATTATCTTCTCTCTCTCTTAAAATTCCTCGCCAGCTGAGTATGTTTCGTTAACCGTTAACAACTGGCGTTTTTCTTACTTTTGTGACACTTCGAATCACACTCTGGTAACTGTTCTATCTCACCTCCATAAATCTCTCTGTCGCTGTCAACTTCCGCAAGACTCTTTGAATTTTTTTTTTTTTATGTTGATTTAGTTTGCTTCCATTAGAAAATTTAGATTATAGCCAGTTCACAACGCTACACTGCTTGGACCTCTTATTTTCTTAAAGTCCAGGTAGATCAAGGAAAAGGGCATTGACATTTTCCCTACACTGTATAATAACGTGCAATACAACTAAATTTAAGGCCAAGGGATAAAAAAAAAAAATTCCTCATTTCATTTGAATGTAGCTATTATTTCTCTAAAGTCGCTTCTTTGAGTATGTTTGTGAAACAAAAACGGGTTTTTGTTTTTTTCCAATTTGTGATTGGAAAAAATAATTAACAGAAAATTTGGTTCATGAATGGGACAAATTTTGGAAAGAGAAAATTATTACAAATCTGGATGCTGAATTCGAGAGATATAGAAAGACAAATAGAGGTTTGAATTTGACTTTTGGTCCTTGCATACATGATTGGCTCAGTTGCCCCATGGCAGGAAGCCAGATGGAGAGGTATTGGAGCAAGAGTTCTTAACTGACTTCTAACGGGAACCTACAAAGCCTCCCTTTCCGGCGACCAGTGTATAAGGGAACAAGGGAGATTTGACTTTCATCGCCTCACATGTACCACATGATAAAAATTTATGACAACTGACCACATCATTATAGGTCAGCGACACAGGGGAAAAGGGATGAGGTTTGGAACCCGAATTTCCCTTTTCTTTTGAGGAAAGTGCTATTTAAGGGGTTTTAAGTGGTTCAGAAATAGATGTATAATAAGGTGTTGTTTTTATTTGGTTAAATCATTTTGTGGTTTAACATGAAATTTTGTTTGGTGGGGGGGAATATTGTATATTTCAGGTCACAACAGAAAATATTATTTAATGTGACCACGGTGAATTTCAATAATGATATATTATTTCTCACCATAATTTACTAAGGTTGTAAACGTAATCTAATCTGCCCAAAAATGCGAAAGATCTGGTGCTCCCCGGGCCGATAAAATTTGAGTAAAAAGTTCCCCCTCACCCTGGTTCAAGAAGCCAGCACCCCAGCTGTTGGCCACAAGGACGGGTTCCTCAAGGTTTCCTAACTAAAGCTTACCAAAGCCATCCCTTTCGTGTTACGTGTCTGGAATCCACCTAAGGCGTAATGCTGCTCTGCGCGCATCCAAGGCCACCAGCCAGATAACAGTTTTTGTATCTTCTCGACTCACAAGTCAGCGAATAATTCCAAAATGGGATCCAGATGCTCTCCATCACCTATAAGTTTTATAGCTCAAAATAATTGTCTTTATTTCGGAATCTTGCTAAGGAGTTTTGAATGTTCCCGTTAAAGTAAGATGTATAATAACGGGGATTTTGCTAGTGTTGGTGGTAACGGTGTGTTTGGATAACTGACAAAAAGGTCTTTGTGATATGGGAGGCCCGCGGCGGGCCCCGTTTGTCGTCAGTAGGGTCATCAACATCTTTGCAATACGTGTGCCCCGCCCTCTGCTTTATGGTAACTCTGTGTCACATCGAATTGTTGATTTTTCTTGCATACGGTCTGTAATCGTGTATGTTTGAGTCATCTTTTTGTGTAGGTGATATTTGTCCTGCATTCACTTGAGTCAGTGAATAGCTAGAGGGCGTCTGACCTTGTAGTATTTCTTACGTAGTATTGAATACACGTTGGTTCCACCATTACGGTAAGGCCTTCGGGCTTACCACTTGCTAAGTTTGGTATAGACGGACGGAAGGCGGGAAACGAATGGTTACCGTGTTTTGGAGTTTTGGCTAGCACAGGAGACACTGACACACACACACATCGCCTGTACACTAATTAAACTTTGTTCTGCGAGGCCAGCTCATAATACGACTACCAGTTTCCCGTCCTTCCGGGCAGTGGGATGAGAAAGGCGGGAGGGGCACTCCAGTACTAACGTAACAGGGAGGAACTTTCCATCACCACTGTTTAACCCCCCATAGATACAACCGCGGTAGGTTTTTGAGGTGTTACGTAGCATATTTCTTCAAGTATCACTTAGAGTGGAGGTGAGAGCAGAGGGTACGTGCTCTCACTCTTGTTTGTTTAGTGATACAGCCGGGCCTGTCAGTAGCCTAGGCTGTAATCGGTAGTATACGTTTGTGTTTGAGCAGGAGAGTAGAAGGGAGGGTTACGGCCCCTCTTTCTCTGGATAGAAGCTGGAGGGCTTCTATCGGTTCACGGTTTAGTGAACAGTCTGTTGCGCTGAGTCGTAACAGTGGCGACCGATCAGGATACTTGAAGTGTGCTGCTACGTTAACACTGTCTTGAAGTGTAATAAGTTTTGTGTTGTCTTTTGTACGTCAGTTGAGTGCAGCCTAGTCCACTATGCACTCTCCTGCACTTGGTTCACGAGAGGGCTCCCGACCAATGTCTCCCGAGCACGTGTCGTTATCGCCCGTCCCACCACACAGTCCGCTCCCTTGTCTGGCGGGTGGCCGTGGTGACAACCCCGGTATAATGCACTCCACGCCTGTATACCAGGGGCCAGATCCAGGAAACACATACGCCGGTGTATGTCAGTGTAAGTCTGAGATACTCCTCTTTCGAAAACTTTCTTGGATCAGGAGCTACATCTGCGCCAAATCGATGACGTCACAACGCCAGACTTTACCCCTCGGTGCAAGTCTGCGCCAACCCTCCCTGGCTGGATCCAGCAAGCGTGCTTACTCCATTTCCGTGACGTCACAGGGCCAATATTATGGCGTAGATTTACACCACCTCGATGAGGAGGTGTAGAGAAGGTGTATCTCATATATATAAATAAAATTTCATTTATTATGCCTAGTAGACGTTACCACCGAGGTAAGGATTGAAATATAAGCCTATTGGTAGTCGCAGCGGTGTGTTTAAATGTTTAGGAGTACAAGCCTGTGGAGCCCGCCTCAGTCGTGTGGTACTGCCTTCGGTTTTTGTTGTATTATTCGTTATTGGAGCACCCGTTTTTTTAGACATAGCGGAGTCTGTGAGCAGAATGTTTCAAGCTCTGGTAGGGACTACC
>JACEEZ010021590.1:46312-56312 GCA_016584305.1 Chionoecetes opilio
ACAATTCAAAAAATAAAAACCTTAAAAACTCATAATAACAATATTAATACCATTAAGTATACTATGATAGTACTGCCTGCCGATGACAATAGAAATGATGAAAATAGCATCACCTTATTTTAATAGAATTAAAAAATGGAAAAAAAATGTTCTTTTATGAAAGGGTTTTCGAATATTTGCAATGTTACCCTATATTCTCTCCCTTTCGTTTTCTGATATTAGATTTTTTCCTCTCCCTATTTTCTCTTTTCCTCTCCTCTCTCTCTTCTCTCCCCTTCTCTCTCTCTCTCTCTCTCTCTCTCTCTCTCTTTTCTCTCTTCCTCTCTCTCTTCTCTCTCTCTCTCCTCTCTCTCTCTCTCTCTCTTTTCTTCTCTCTCTCTCTCTTCTCTCTCTCTTCTCTCTCTCTCTCTCTCTCTCTCTCTCTCTCTCTCTCCCCTCTCCCCTTCTCTCTCTCTCTCTCTCTCTCTTCTCTCTCTCTCTCTCTCTCTCCCCTCTCTCTCTCTCTCTCTCTCTCTCTCTCCTCTCTCTTTTCTCTCTCTCCTCTTCTCTCTCTCTCTCTCCTCTCTCTCTCTCTCTCTCTCTCTCTCTCTCTCTCCTCTCTCTCTCTCTCTCTCTCGCTCTCTCTCTCTCTCTCCTCTCTCTCTCTCTCTCCCCTTCTCTCTCTCTCTCTCTCTCTCTCTCCTCTCTCTCTCTCTCTCTCTCTCCGTATTTTTGGTAGGAAATCAAGTAGATGTCACTTTTAAGGATGTGATAATGAAAAGTTGTATTTTTTTTTTCAGTATATTGTAAAGAAAAATACCATTACAGTGACAGACTTTTGTCTCGAAGGCAAACTACTAATATGCCTCAAAAATACAGGAAAGTATAATAAATGTTCATACATGATTACAGTTTATAACAAAACAATTACGTTACCCAATCAGGTAATTACGTGACACAGAATGATATAACAAGTAGGCTACATTACAGTTTTTGTTAAGAAAGTTCACAATAAGATCAGATAATCGTGTTACGAACGCGCTCCTGGAGAACTCTGGCTCAAGATCGGAGGAAGCCGTGGGTTTGGCTGGCTGGCTGGGGGCGGGGAGAGACAAGGAGACACGAGGGGACAGAGGCCGGGCAGGGAGACGCCGCGACAGGAAGCAGGGAAGGGCTGTGGTGGTTTCACAGGCGAGCCAAAGGTAGAGGTACCGTACCCTGTGGCTAACGGCGCCTTGGTGAAAGGTGGCAGCCGGCTGTGTCCCTGTCCCTGTATGTGTGCGCGGGCGTGAACGTGGGCGTGGGAAGGTGTCGTCTCCCGCATCGACAGGCTGTGGTGACTCTGGTACTGTATTAGACGCATAACAGTGACTGCAGTGATAGTGGAGGAACATTTGTGGCTGCGACGGTCGACAAGTGACTGGGCCTATTCGCGGTGGGGGCGAGGCTCTGTGTAGTACATTATAGCCTGGAAAAATATGTGATTGTATTATTCCGCATGTGCCTGTGTGTCTGTGTGTGCCGTAGTGGTGATGTGCCAGTGTGGGGAGCCCGTGCTCAAGGCCTAGGAGGATTAATTGTTTTCGGTCCCGGCTAAACACATAACCGGACCTCATTCCCACGCGTCTGAGGCCAGCCCAGTGTGGGAGGCAGTTTAGTTGGGCGGCTGGGGGAGCGGGTTTGTAACAGTGGTGTTAGAAGTGTGGATGTTGTTGTGTGCTCTGGTCGGCGCCGAAGAGTGAGGGCCAGTGAGGTACGGGCACGGGCCTAGAGAGAGGCACGGCAGGCGCGCCAAGGGATACGGCACACCATGGAGCCTGGAGGTGTTGAACAGCCAACTCTGGCTGACATCTAAGGGGCATTACGAGCACAGGCTGAAATGACACGGGCTCAAGGAGAAGCCATTGCCAGACAAACAGAAGCTATTGACAGGGTTGACACGCGGGTGTGTGAAAGGTTCGACGCCCAGGCAAGGCTGATAAATGAGGGTCTGGAACGAGCACTGGGAGAGTGTGAGCGGGTAGAAAAGGACACTAAGACTTACACTGATAACCAACGTGAGCGGGTGAAAAGTGAAGTGAAAAGTGAGTTTTTTTTTTTTTTTTTTTACATTTGTGCCCATAGCGCCTGTAGGCAGTGGTGACCCAGGGCTCGGATTGTAGGCTCTGGAGGTTCACTTGAGGGCTCTGATCTGGTCCTCGCCCGTGGTGGCGCAGGCAGGATTCTTATAGTGACGCCTGTGATTAGAGGCTCATGCCGCCCCCCTGTGTCCTCCGATGCACTCGCAATCGAAGGTAGAGTTGATAGGCAGGGCATGTGGGTGTTCTTAGGCCACTCGACGGTGCAGAGAGGTTTTGGGTTTCTTCGGGGATCGAACTCGGGTCACCGAGAGCGCCAGTCGGAGACGCTAACCACTCCGCTACCGCCTCCCCAATCATTAAGGTGCTAAGTGAAGTACCCACTAAGGCAGAGCAAAAAGAGTTAGAGCAAGTGATGAGTGAGCAGAAAAACCTGGCTGTGGGTGCCATGTTTGGGCGTGTGGCTAGCGCTGGGACCGCGGCTTGTGACACGGTCGTGGGTGTGACTGTGAAGGACGAACCTGGGGGGGAGAGCGCGGCCGCGGCCTGTGAGTGTGAGGTGGGGCGTGTAGTGGAGTGTAAGGAGAGCGTAGCCCTGCCCCTCTCACTACCCACTCCACCTAGCTCACGCGAGTCTCCGCCTCGTCATGCGGGCCCGAGTGCACATCAGGAACGTGGCGACTTGCGACACAGGCCGCGGGAGCTGGATGCGCCTGTGTCGTGGAAGGCCTGTCGGGACCGAGTCGCGGCGCTGGCGAGCGGCGTATAAGCCAGGAAGGGCCTTGGTGGTGGCCTGCGCGGCAGAAAAGGCAGGAGAGGCCTTGTTGGGGGCCTGACGCCCAGACGGGTTAGGGTCAAGGGCCCACTATGGAAGGGCAAGAAACCCGCTCACTTCGCCTCGACATGGAACCACCGGAAGAAGAGGCGCCGCCGGAGTGAGCGTGGGAGGCCACACCGCAAACATTGGAGGCCTCGGAGAGCCAGGACAAAAATGGCGCAACTATACCTGCCTCCGCCGCGCTTTCGGGAGGATGGCGAGCAGTTGAGCCACACGTGCAGTGTGTGGCCCCCGCCGAAGCTGGTGCAGGTGGCAGTAACAGCTTGTTATGACGGTGGAGGGATGCACCGTGCCCTCTACCAGGCAGAGCCAGCAACAGCGTGTTGCTGTTAAGCCCTGTCGCACCGTCACCGGCGCCTTGCAGTGGAGGGCATGGTCTGTCGGGAAGTCGTGGCGCCTTTGCCGCGGAGACTGGAGCAGTGGAGCCGGGTTAGAGCTGCGGAGGCCCAGTGGAGTGTGGAGACTCCTGGGCCGTGGTTACCTCTGAGGCGGGCCAAGGGGTAGAGGAAGACCCCCTGTGGTTTGTGGCGCCTGGTTGAGGTTGCAGCTGTGTTCCTGCTGGTATGTCTCGGGTGTGAAGAGGGCGGCCTGGTGTGACTTTCTAACACTGCAGTGGCGGTTGGTGGATGGCGATGGAGGGACTTGCAGTTGTGAAGCTTTGGGGTGGTAATATTTGGTAAAAGGTGGTTTGTATAATGATGATGCGAGTTGCCCTGCATTTGAGGATATTGTGTTATATGTGCATGTAGCCATGTATTATGATTTGTCTGTTTCTTTTAAGTTTTGGCTGGCCGAGGTCGGCCAGTTTTTGTGAAGGGAGGGCAATGCTACGAACGCGCTCCTGGAGAGCTCTGGCTCAAGATCGGGGGAAGCCGTGGGTTTGGCTGGCTGGCTGGGGGCGGGGAGAGACAAGGAGACACGAGGGGACAGAGGCCGGGCAGGGAGACGCCGCGACAGGGAGCAGGGAAGGGCTGTAGTGGTTTCACAGGTGAGCCAAAGGTACAGGTAGCGTCTCCTGTGGCTAACGGCGCCTTGGTGAAAGGTGGCAGCCGGCTGTGTCCCTGTCCCTGTGTGTGTGAGCGAGCGTGAACGTGGGCGTGGGAAGGGGCTGTCTCCCGCATCGACAGGCTGTGGTGCCTCTAGTATTGTATTAGACGCATAACAGTGACTGCAGTGATAGTGGAGGAACATTTGTAGCTGCAACGGTCGAAAAGGGACTGGGCCTATTCGCGGTGGGCGTGAGGCTGTGTAGTACAATATAGTCTGGAAAAGGATGTGATTGTGTTATTCCGCATGTCCCTGTGTGTGTGTGTGCCGTGGTGGTGATGTGCCAGTGTGGGGAGCCCGTGCTCAAGGCCTAGGGGGATTAATTGTTTTCGGTCCCGGCTAAACACATAATCGGTCTCAGCCCCTCATTTCCACGCGTCTAAGGCCAGCCCAGTGTGGGAGGCAGGTTAGTTGGACGGCTGGGGGAGCGGGTTAAATAAGTTCACAGAAAGACAATATTCGAATTTACTCAGTTGACATTAAAATAATTCTATACTGCTACAAAATTCCCTTCAGTATCTTTACTATTTACTCAATACACAATTAAATTACGCTGACAAGAATATCAACGTCTCTGTACAATTGATATCCCGGCAGAGAAGTCAAGTGATCCTGGGTTCGATTAGTTGACCTGACCTGCTATCACATGAAGTCAGTTTATTCGGTTCAAGGTGCCTCAAGGGTGGGCTGGAGGCTGGGCAGGGTGGCGGCTTGTGCGGATGGGGCGGTGGGCGGGTGGGTTGTCGCGGTGGTGGGCGGGAGGATAGTTACGGTTGTGGGCGGGAGAATAGTTACGGTCTTGGGCGGGAGGATAGTTACGGTATTGAGCAGGATGATATTTTCGGTCATGGGCGGAGGGATACTAATAATCTTGATAGTAGGCGGGAGGATAATCACGGCATTGGGCGGGAGGATAGTTACGGTAATGGGCGGGAGGATAGTTATGGTAATGGGCGAGATGATAGTTATGGTTCTGGGCGGGATGATAGTTGCGGTGATGGGCGGGAGGGTAGCTGTTGTGATGGGCGGGATGATAGTTGTTGTGGTGGGCGGGAGGATAGTTGCGGTGATGGGGCGGGAGGGTAGCTGTTGTGATGGGGGGGAGGGTAGTTGTTGTGGTGGGCGGTTGGGCGGGGGGTGTTGTGGGCAGGAGGATGTAATTGGCGGCGTCTTGTAGAGGGGCGGTAATGGGCGGGAGGGTAGCTGTTGTGATGGGGGGGAGGGTAGTTGTTGTGGTGGGCGGTTGGGCGGGGGGTGTTGTGGGCAGGAGGATGTAATTGGCGGCGTCTTGTAGAGGGGCGGTAATGGGTGGGTGGGTGTTCGGTGTTGAGGGTAGGAGGGTGTTCGGTGCTGAGGGTGGAAGGGTGTTCCGTGTTGAGGGTGTAAGGGTGTTCGGTGTTGAGGGCGGGAGGGTGTTCGGTGTTGAGGGTGGGAGGGTGTTCAGTGTTGAGGGTGTGAGGGTGTTCGGTGTTGAAGGCGGGAGGGTGTTCGGTGTTGAGGGCTGGAGGGTGTTTGGTGTTGAGCGTGGGAGGGTGTTCCTCTGCCTCCTTTTCCGAGGAGGCAGAGGAGAGAAAAGCGGTAAGGCAGTGGCAGTCTGAGGAAGCGGAGAGACAGAGGCAGTATGAGCTGGAAAAGTCTCGCTTGGAGTTCACTGCCGCCACTCATATGTCGCCTCAGGTGCCGACGCGGGAAGACATTGCCGAGATGAGGCTCGCTAGAAGTCTTAAGCTAGTTCCAGCTTTTGACGAGGCAAAGGTGACAGAGTGGTTTAGGAAGTTTGAAAAGAAGGCTCGAGAGTTTGAGTGGCCTCGTGAACGGTGGGTTGAACGGTAGCTAATGTGTTGCAGGGAAAAGCCCTTGAGGCGTATGATCGCATGGACGTGGATGACCTGGAGGATTATGATGAATTTAAGACATCCATCCACAAGGTGTACGAACTTCGGCCAGAAGCATACAGGCTGCAGTTCAGAGGTGCTCAGAAAAGGCCGGCAGACACCTACGTGGCCTGTGCTAGGTATCTGGAGGAGACTCTTGGCAAGTGGCTAATGAGTGAGGATGTGGACTCCTTCAAAGACCTCAAGGAGTTAATCCTCATAGAGCACTTTACCAACATAGCTGACAAGGACATAGGTGCCAAGATTAGGGAGGAACGCTTGAAATGTTTGAAGGAGGCGGCAACGTGGGCCGATAAAAGAGTCTTAGCTCTACGAAGGTCGGTGCCCAAGGTGGGTTGTACTACTCTGTACTCTCGGGAGAGGACTGCTGGAGGAGCAGCCTCTGTAAATATGACCGCCTGTCAGTACAATGAAGGTAAGGACAGAGAGAAGCTTAGTAGTCCTTCATCTAGTCCTAAGGTAACCTGCTTCTATTGTAAGCACACAGGTCACATCAAGATGAACTGTGCTAAGTGGAAGGCAACTCAGTCTGCCAAGTCAGTGGCCATGATTGTTGGGTCCAGCCAAGGGAGCGGGAGAGGGGTGGAGGAGGACAGGGGTGGCGCCGTGGCCTCAGGTACACTGGGGAGTAGTCAGGACGGCACTCCACCGGTAGAGGCCAGTGACGTGTTTTCCCCGTTAACGTCGCCCCCCAGATAAGCTCTCTCGGAAGCCGCCCCTGGACTGGTGTAATCCCTTCACGTGTCAAGGCACGGTAATGATTGAGGGTTCCTGTTATCCAGTCACGGTGTTTCGAGACACGGGTGCACAACAGTCAGTTCGCAGGAATGTGACAGGAAGACACGTTAGCACAGGGTGTTACGTGCTCTGTCGGGGGGTAAATTCGACGGAGTACTATGATTGTGTGCCTGTGGAGCTGGCTTGTCCTATTGTGACTGCTGCAGCTCACGTGGCTGTCGTGGATGTTCTGCCAGTGGACGGGGTAGATTTCCTGCTGGGAAATTACTTGGAGGGAGCTAGGGTATTCCCTTTACCTACGCCACCCGTCGCGGTCCCAGAGGAGACCTTTGAGGCCTCGGCTGGAGTGGAGAACGGGTGCGGGGTAGTGGAAGTCTCACTCCCCGTGTGTGCCGTCACGAGGTCCATGGCCGGGAAGGCTGTGGATAAGGACGTGCCGGTGTCCTCTCAGGTTCCTGGGACCGACTGTAGTACATCAGGGTCACCAGAGAAGGAACTCGTAGAGAAGGGTGTCACCGCAAGGGGGGTAGAGACTGAGAGCGCCGGTAGGGAGGGCGACGGGTCGCACCTTGCGGGGTACTCCAGAGGTGGGGCTACACTTAGCCCACCGTCCTCTCAGGTTCTTGGGGACGACTGTAGTAAGACAGGGCCCCTGGAGGAGCTTGAGGAAAGATGGGGTGCTACTGCAGAGGGTGGGGAGAGTGAGGGCGTCGGTGTTAAGTCTGACGCGCACTACCCTGCTGAGTGCACCGGAGGCGGGGCTGAGGCCAGCCCTTCGCCTGGTCAGGATCCTGGGGCCGACTGTAGAAACACAGGGCTACCGGAGGAACCTGAGGAAAGATGGGGTGCTACTGCAGAGGGTGGGGAGAGTGAGGGCGTCGGTGTTAAGTCTGACGCGCACCACCCTGCTGAGTGCACCGGAGGCGAGGTTGAAGCCAGCCTTTCGCCGGGTCAGGATGCTGGGGCCGACTGTATGTCTACAGGGTCACCACCTGAAACACCCGACACTCAGGGTCTTGTTCTGGAGGAGGAAGAGTTTTATTCCCCGGCCAGGCGCATCCGAGGGAGCACGAGGAATGGCGGCGATTTGCTGCCTGGAGCTCGGCTTAACCCTTTACCCCTTACCTCGTTGGTCTCCAAGGAGTTTATGTCAATCGGGTCGACTGAATTAAGCCGCAAGCAGCAGGAGGACAAGACCTTGAAGGGCGCTAGAGGGCGGGAGGAGAAGAGAGTAGGGAGGAGTTCATCGTTGTAGCCAACGTGATGCACCGTCGGTGGACCGATGCGGCCACCGATAGTAACGGAGGAGAGGGGGACGTGCTACAAGTGGTTGTTCTCACGGAGTATCGGGAGGCGTTAGTGTAGTTAGCACATGAGGGGCCCTTGGCGGGTCACCTCGGAGTGAAGAAGACGGTTCAACGCTTGAGGCGTAACTTTTGGTGGCCACAAATGCCTGCCCATGTGGCTTCGTACATCAAGGCGTGCCACACTTGTCAGGTAGTGGGCAAACCGAACAAAGTTCTTCCAGTGGCCTCCTTAGTCCCCATTCCTGCCGTGGAACCCCCGTTTACCCGGGTGATGATTGACGTTGTGGGGCCCTTACCCCCTTCGTCGGCAGGGAACAAGTACCTGCTCACGATTATGGACGTCACTACTAGGTACCCTGAAGCTATCCCAGTCAGGAGCATACACACCAAGGCTACAGTTAAACACCTCATTGGCTTCTTCACTCACTTTGGACTGCCTAAGTAGCTGCAGTCTGATCGGGGAGTTAAATTTACCTCAAACGTGTTCAAGCAGATGCTAAATGACTGGGGGATTAAGCATATTTTGTCTAGTGCCTACCATCCCCAGTCACAAGGTGCGCTAGAAAGGCACCATCAGACTCTAAACACCATGCTGCGGTCCTTTTGCTATGAAAGTGGGAAGGACTGGGATCTGGGAGTGCCTTTCATCATGTTTGCCGTGAGCGAGGTGCCCTCGGAGTCGTTAGGTTTCTCGCCTAATAAGCTAGTTTTCGGCCACCGGGTGCAAGGTCCTTTGGATGTAGTGCGGGAGGCGTAGAGTGGCGCCGCCCAGGGCAAGGCCGAACCACTGCTTGACTTTGTGGCCCGTACCCGGGGAAGGTTGCACCAAGCTCTAGAGGTGGCTCGGGAGAACATAATTGTGACCCAGGCCAGAATGAAGATCTACTAGGACCGGAAGGCCAAGGTAAGGAGTTTCCAGCCAGGGGAGGAGGTACTAGCTATGTTGCCTCTGCAAGGGAAGCCATTGGCCGCAAAGTTTTGTGGTCCATACAGAGTGGAGAGGAGAGTGGGCGATTTGGACTACATGATCGCTACTCCTGACTCGCCTCCTGCAAGGACTTCCAGCTGTGTCACATAAACATGCTGAAGCCCTACTACCGCCCCTCATACCTCCAGAAAGGGGTGAGTGATTATCTCAGTTTAGTAGAGGAGGAGGAGGAGGAGGAGGAGGAGTGTGATAGCCTGCCGGTGGTGGGGGGTGGAGAAGAATACGGAGTTAGTAATGGTGAGAGTGGTGAGGCTCCTTGGGGTGAGCGACCACCGCCAAAGGGACAAGGTGTAAGCCCGGAGGAGGGGGCACCCTTGGTCCTGACGCTTGGTGCGGGAGAGGAGCCAGGCTTTGGAGACGTTTTTCCTGTCGGACTGTGGGAGAACAACAGTCAGGAGGCCCTCAGGGAGAAATTGCAACATCACTCCCCGGAGAGAGGGGAGGAGATGTGTCGGCGGCTGTGGCAGTACCCCCGGGTCTTTGGCAGTGCCCCCGGGCGGACTACGTGGGCTGTGCACGACATTGATGTCGGTGATGCCGCGCCAGTAAAGCTATCTCCCTATCGGGTAAATCCCCTCAGGCAGAAATCCCTGGAGAAGGAGATTACTTATATGCTTGATCACAACTTGATCAAACGGGGGTCCAGTGAATGGAGCTCCCCAGTCACCCTGCAGCCCAAGCCTGATGGCAAGATCCGCTTTTGTGTCGACTTTAGAAAAATGAATACACTGTCGAAGATTGACACCTACCCTCTGCCTAGGGTCGACGACTCGGTGGACAAGATAGGGGCTGCCACCTACATTACCAAGGTAGATTTGGTCAAGGCTACTTGCAGGTACCCCTATCGGAGCGTGCCAAGCAGGTAACCAGTTTCGTGGTAAATGGGGCGGTGTATCAGTGCCAAGTAATGCCTTATGGCCTGAAAAATGCACCAGCCACCTTCCAGAGGCTCATGGATCGGGTCGTGGAGGGGTTGCCGAACTGTGCCGTGTATATTGATGACGTGGTGGTGTTTGACTCCAGCTGGGAGGATCACCTTGACCACGTGGAGGCACTTGTTCGTCGCCTAGGTGAGGCTAGCTTGGTGGTAAATTTGGACAAATGTGAGTTTGTCCAAGCCCGGGTGCAGT
>JACEEZ010021590.1:61312-191312 GCA_016584305.1 Chionoecetes opilio
GTCTGGTGGGCTACTTTCACATATTTCTGACAGAAATTGCACCACTGCTTTGAACCCCTTCAAAGTTCTCAAGGCAAATTCGCGGCAGGACCATCAACCATCAGAAAGTTTCTTTAGCTCTTGCGGATGAGATCTAGGGTAGATGGTGAGTTGGGTTTTCACAAATAATGCATGTCGCTATTATATGAAACTGTATAATTTCAACACCACATTGAAAAATGATACAAAATACCGATTTGACTTCGAACTTTCCACAAGAACAAGATTCAAGCAGTGAGCATGGCAGTGGACATACAATGCTTCCTCATTGCGCATAATATTTTTTTTTTGCAGCCCTCTCTATGTACCACTCATATTCGCTGAGCCATCATATCTTCTATCTGCAGATCATGTCTTTCTAAAAATGCCAGGGTGAGGGTGTCTAGCTCTTCGCCTGTGGTGCTTTCCACGTCACACACTTCAATAAAGCGTTCCTTTATCTCGCTATCATGCACATACCGAACACACATTGATGCCTGTTCACTGTGAAGAATATCAATTGTCTCATCCATAAGAAACGAATATATCTTGGCTGCCCTGATCTCATTCATAATAGTCTTTCTCACATAATTGCCCATAGCCATAACAGTATCATTCTGGATTAGATTTGACAGCATCGACACTTGAGGCTTACCATGGGCTGTAACACACTGAACAACATTCAAATGGTTGTGCATTACACTATCATACTATGCAAACAATTGGATAAGCTAGAGGAAATTGCCTCTGTTCTGACTAGCTTCACTTTCATCTTTTCCTTTCAATGGAAGTCCTTGCCTTTCTAAGTATAATATTATGTCTATCAGTGTGTAAAACACCTCACCTCTACAAATCACTTTACCTTGTGAGTTGTTACTCACAAGGTAATTTAATTCAATTGCATATGCAGGCCAATGTCAGAGTATATATAAATAAATGAGCTGGTGGTAGAAATAAAGATATAATAATATGGCAAGCGATACTATTTATTACGAAAGATAACTCATTGGAGGTGCCTGGCGACACAGTTCACACACACACACACACACACACAGGACACCACACACACCACACACATCACACACACACACNAGCGAGTGCATCGGGTCCGTGGGCCGACTGTATGCCTACAGGGTCACCACCTGAAACATCCGACACTCAGGGTCTCGTTCTGGAGGAGGAAGTTTGATTCCCCGGCCAGGCGCACCCAAGGGAGCACGAGGAATGGCGGCGATTTACTGCCTGGTCCTCGGCTTAACACTTCACCCCCTACCTCGTTGTTCTCCAAGGAGTTTATGTCAATCGGGTCGACTGAATTAAGCCGCAAGCAGCAGGATATATAAGATACTTTGATCCTATCTAGACACTTTGCAAGTACCAACTACAAGGTTATTGACTATACAAAGCGCCACCACGCCAGTACGAACTTGGTGGACTCGAACCGCTGACCGAATGCAGGGACTCTACACACAAGCTCACGACTCTACCAACCGAGCTACCCTAACGGGTGCAAGTAGCAGGAGGACAAGACCTTGAAGCCCCTGTTCCCTAGAGGGTGGGAGGAGAAGAGTGTACGGATAAGAGAGGAGGAGGAGGAGGTGTGTGATGGCCTGCCGGTGGTGGGGGGTGGAGAAGAAGAGGGAGTTAGGGATGGTGAGAGTGGTGAGGCTCCTTGGGGTGAGCGGCCACCGCCAAAGGGACAAGGTGTAAGCCCGGAGGAGGGGGCACCCTTGGTCCTGATGCTTAGTGCAGGAGAGGAGCCAAGCTTTGGAGATGTTGTTCCTGTCAGACTGTGGGAGAACAACAGTCAGGAGGCCCTCAGGGAGAAATTGCAACATCTGTTCCCAGAGAGAGGGGGGGAGATGTGTCGGCGGCTGTGGCAGTACCCCCGGGTCTTTGGCAGTGCCCCCGGGCAGACTACGTGGGCTGTGCATAACATTGATGTCGGCGATGCCACGTCAGTAAAGCTAGCTCCCTATCGGGTTAATCCCCTCAGGCAGAAGTCCCTGGAGGAGGATATTACTTATATGCTTGATCACAACTTGATCAAACGGGGGTCCAGTGAATGGAGCTCCCCCGTCACCCTGCAACCCAAGCCTAATGGCAAGGTCCGCTTTTGTGTCGACTTTAGAAAAGTGAATACACTGTCGAAGATTGACACCTACCCTCTGCCTAGGGTAGATGACTCGGTGGACAAGATAGGGGCTGCCACCTACATTACCAAGGTAGATTTGGTCAAGAGCTACAGGCAGGTACCCCTCTCAGAGCGTGCCAAATAGGTGGCCAGTTTCGTGGTAAATGGGGCGGTGTATCAGTGCCAAGTAATACCTTATGGCCTGAAAAATGCACCAGCCACCTTCCAGAGGCTCATGGATTGGGTCGTGGAGGGGGTGCCGAACTGTGCCGTGTATATTGATGATGTGGTGGTGTTTGACTCCAGCTGGGAGGATCACCTTGACCACGTGTAGGCACTTGTTCGTCGCCTAGGTGAGGCTGGCTTGGTGGTCAATT
Organism: Chionoecetes opilio; assembly: GCA_016584305.1. Lineage (NCBI taxonomy): Eukaryota > Metazoa > Arthropoda > Malacostraca > Decapoda > Majidae > Chionoecetes > Chionoecetes opilio. The sequence goes on from JACEEZ010021590.1 coordinate 63,842, forward strand.
TGGACAAGTGTGAGTTTGTCCAAGCCCGGGTGCAGTACTTGGGTTACGTTGTGGGACATGGCCAGGTGTCCCCCCATGAAGCTAAGGTGGAGGCCGTTAACAACTTCAAGGCACCTTCTTGTCGGCGGGCCCTTCAGCGTTTCCTGGGCATGATAGGGTACTATCGGCGGTTCATCAAGGGCTACTCTACGGTGCTGGCCCCCCTTACGGACTTGCTGCGAAAGGACAGGAAGTGAGAGTGGTCCGCAGTGTGAACAGGCTTTTGATTCAGTGAAGTCGTTACTCTGCCACCATCCTATCCTGCGTGCCCCTGACTTCACTAAGCCTTTTGTGCTGGCGACCGATGCTAGTTGAGTGGGCGTGGGTGCCGTGTTATTGCAACAGGGGGAGGATCAGAAGTAACACCCAGTTGCATTCTTCTCTAAATAGTTCACTGCCACTCAGCGGAATTATTCCGTTGTAGAGCAAGAGTTGTTGGCCATTCTGTTGGCCTTGTAGCCTTTTGAGGTGTACTTGCCTTCATATGGCCCGGGGATCAAAGTCTACTCTGACCATCACCCTTTGCAGTTCTTGCATAAGTTCAAGTTTAAGAATCAACGTCTCACTCGCTGGAGTTTGTTGTTACAGGAGCACAACTTGGACGTGAAACATATCCGAGGGGTGGATAATGTTATAGCTGATTGCCTGTCCCGCTCAGATTTGCATGAGGGCGGGGCTTTAAGAAAAATTTTCTCCAGGGAACAAAATTTTCCCTTGGGGAAGGGCGTGTAACACCTGCCTGACTGGTGTGTCCTCGAGTGAATGAGGAGGGGGAGATGGGGAGAGGGAGGAGAGGAGAGGGGGCTGCCCCCCCGCTGGTGGGCCCCTCAGTCCCGCGCGGCGAGCGGCGCCCGAGGCAGTAGATGTCTGGCCTTGTAATCGAAGATGTGCCGCTCTGCTCCGTAGCCTCTTGCAGTCCATCGTTGAGTTGCTACGTTTTTGTAGTTGTTGAGTCTTTGTGTAGGGAGTTTGCCCTGCATTCACTTGAGTCAGTGAATAGCTAGAGGGTGTCTGAAGTTGTAGTATTTCTTGCGTAGTATTGAAACACGTGGGTTCCACCATACCGGTGAGGCCTTCGGGCTGACCACGTGCTAAGTTTATTATAGACGGACGGAAGGCGGGAAACGAATAGTTACCATGTTTTGGAGTTTTGGCTAGCACAGCAGACACTGACACACACACACATCGCCTGTACACTAATTAACCTTTGTTCTGGGAGGCCAGCTCATAACACGACTACCAGTTGCCCGTCCTTCTGGGCAGTGGGATGAGAAAGGTGGGAGGTGCACTCCAGTATTAACGTAACAAGGAGGAACTTTCCATCACCCCTGTTTAACCGCCCCGAGATATAACCGCGGTAGGATTTTGAGGTGTTACGTAGCATATTTCTTCAAGTATCACTTAGGAGTGGAGGTGAGAGCAGAGGGTGCTTTCATTCTTGTTTGTTTGGTGATACAGCCGGGCCTGTCAGTAGCCTAGGCTGTAATTGGTAGTACAGTAAAAGCCTTATAACTCGGCACGATAGGGGCTCTGGCCCTTGCCGAGTTATTCAATGTGCCGAGTTATGCAATGTCCTCCTCTGATATGGTAAAAAAATAAAAAATAATAATAATAATAATAATAATAATAATAATAATAATAATAATAATAATAATTAAAAAAAAAAAATTAAAAATAACAAATAAATAAATAAATAAATAAAATAAATAAATAAATAAATAAATACAGTACTGTAAAAGCATAAAAACTACACTTACCAGTGAACGGGTAGAATGTGCTGGATTTGATATCAAACTCAGCACAAATAGCACGCATGGATGCACCTGCATCCATCCTTGCCCGCACTTTCACCTTTTTCCTGCAGGCTCAGGGCCTCAGGCTCTTCAATTTCATTCCCTTCCTGCTGGAGACACTCTTGCGTGATGGAGCTGACATCTTGATATACAGTACTGTATTATGTAATCCCAAAACACATAAAATAGGTGGCAAACTAAAGCAAAGGTCGGGTCCCAGCTCGTAGGCTGAGCGGTGTTTTTGTCGTCCAAGCACCTTCTTGGATTACGAATCCAAATCCAATAACACTTGCTGAAATGTGTGTTATACTACTTTGTGATATTGTTTGCAATGTTTTTCATTGATTATTATTTCGGCTCCTACCAAGCTTGTTGTGTTTTTGAAGCAGAAACCAATCCTTTTTCAATTTCGACAAAAAACGGAATTCGTATCCAAGACGGTGCTTTGACGACATAAACACGGCTCAGCTGACAACCTACATGCTCGTTCCCAACCTTTGCTTTACTTTGCCACCTATTTTACGTTTTTTGGGATTACATCATACAGTACTGTATTTCAAGATGTCAGCTCCATCACGCAAGGGTGTCTCCAGCAGGAAGGGAATGAAATTGAAGAGCCTGAGCCTGCAGGAAAAGATCAAAAGGACAAAAATATGACTTTATGCGACTGACGATATGCCGAGTGTAAGCGAAGAGATGCAGTTATAACTTCAATATGCCGAGATACATTATTTTTTGCCGACTTTCTGTTTACATGTTCACACAAGAGGTTGTGAGGGCATGATATGCCGAGTGAAAACCATGAGATGCAGTTTAGGTGAGGCGGTAGCGGAGTGGTTAGCGTCACCGGGTGGCGTTCTCGAAGACCAGAGTTCGATCCCGAGTGAGACCCATAAATCCACTTGAAATCTTTCTGCACCGTCGAGTGGCCTAAGAACACCCACATGCCCTGTCCATTAACTCCACCTTCGACTGTGAGTGCATGGGAGGACACAGGGGGCGACATGAGCCTCTAATCACAGGCGTCAGTCCAGGGCCGGATTAAGGGGGGGGCTACCGGGGCTCTAGCCCCAGGGTCCCGACCAAAAGGGCCCCCACCATATGTATATTAGCTTTAAGCAGTAATATTAAAAACATTGGCAAGTTACAAAACCCAAACATATTTGCCTGTCTCTGTTTCATCCTTTATCTCTGAATACCAGTCTATGCATTAATAGTTCTTTGCCAAACATAGGCCTCAAAATACCCACAAAAGTGATTAATTTTCGTGTGAATATAGGGCCCCCACAAAAGCTGAGCCCCAGGGCCCCCACAGCTCTATAACTAGCACTATAACAATCCTGCCTGCGCCACCACGGGCGAGGGCCAACCATCACAGCCCTCGACTGAGCCTCCAAGGCCTACCATCCCACCCCTGTAGCTCACTGCCTACATGAGAGAGAGAGAGAGAGAGAGAGAGAGAGAGAGAGAGAGAGAGAGAGAGAGAGAGAGAGAGAGAGAGAGAGAGAGAGAGAGAGAGAGAAGAGAGAGGAGAGAGAGAGAGAGAGAGAGAGAGAGAGAGAGAGAGAGAGAGAGAGAGAGAGAGAGAGAGGAGAGGGAGAGGGAGGAGAGAGAGGAGAGAGAGAGAGAGAGAGAGAGAGAGAGGAGAGAGAGAGAGAGAGAGAGAGAGGAGAGAGAGAGAGAGAGAGAGAGAGAGAGAGAGAAAAAAAAAATTGCCTTTGCCATGCCGAGTTATATCAAATTCCGAGTTATACAGTGCCGAGTTATAAGGCTTTTACTGTATACATTTGTGCCTGGAGCAGGAGTGTAGAAGGGAGGGTTACGGCCCTCTCTTTCTCGGGATAGATGCTGGAGGGCTTCTATCGGTTCACGGTTTAGTGAACAGTCTGTTGCGCTGAGGCCGCAGTCGTAACAATATATATATGTTATATATGAAAGGTGCTGAGCCTTATACTTACATGTGATGCTAGAAGCCTCTGAGTAGGGGCTTTCATGACTAGGCTCGTCTTCACTAATCCGGGAAATGCGCTGATCCTGAAACATTCAGATAAGCAGTGTGAGTATGTATACATATCTATAATGGGAGGGCTCGATGCATATATAAGTTGAACATCAAGAAAATTAACAATGAATGAAAGTCATATCATAAGGTTTGTATCATATTCTCTCTATAAATATAACTTGGAACGACAGAATCTAAACTTAGCGGCAACAAAAAATTGTACATGTACAAGGTGACAAAATATTTCAAACTGTTCACAACAACCATATATAAATATGATGAAACTTAACAATATATTTTGGATTCCTTCACTGACTATTCTATATAACGAAACCTTGTCAAAAAGTCCCAGAACAAAATTCATATGAAAAATGTAAGCATAACATTTGTTAAAAGCTGTACTATCTTGCACTTCATCCATACTTTGAAAATCATTGTCAGATATAATCATCATTGCTCATTACTGGCCTCAAATAACCAAATAGCAATAACTGCATACTAATATTCCATTAGTGAACAATATTAGGCTACCACTAATGTAACATGTATGTTTCATGCATAAGCTGTTTATTCAAATGAACATTTTCACAAATGGTAGGATGTGATAATGAAACTGATAAATTTTCCAAACATTTTTACATAGATATAATCTTCCCTCTGGCAAAACAAATTCAACTTAATATATCAAAGAAGTACATACATAGATACTAACTGCTGGTCCAATAAAAAAATCATGATATTAGAACATCTGTATCAGCATGCTAATAAATTCATGAATAGAAAGACATACAGCTACAGACAATACATGTAATTCATCAATATCTGACAAGTGTGCATTTGTGTCTTAACATCCAGCCAAACTAAATAAAAAATTACCAGCCTAAAGAGGATCTTAATGCACAAATTGATTTATCACAAAATATATTATAATAAAAAATCTTCAACTGTGAAGAGAAGCTTCCAGCAAAGACTTTGGCAGATAAAAACATACCTCTGGCAGCATGGCCAGTTCCATTGTGGGGCACTCAGTGGGATCAAGAGAGGGGCATGTATATAGGACCAATCACCATAATCAACACCAAAATAACTACACTATGATCTAATATGCACAGCACTATACATAACAAGTATTTCATGGGAGCAGGTTACATTTAAATAACAGGCACATAGTCTAATAATATTTCAGAATCTATATAAAATACTAATAGACTATTTCTAGTATCAACAAAATAAATGAGTTATATACGACAGATATATCTTGCATCCCACATGGATACCCACACTGGGTTAGTCTCCAGCTTCACCAAATAGGCATTTATGAGATTGGGTAGGTAGGTTCCTAAAAATTCATGATTAAATGCTGTACTGAGACAGAGTTAACAAATCTTTCAGAAACTTTGCTATATGTCTGCCATTGAAATCCATGTTTCCATATAGAAATGCAACAAATTGGGCATGAGTGTCTTCTTCCTTATAAACAAGGTATCCTTGGTTATAATGGATTTCGCACATATTAAAAAACTCCTATATGATTTTATTCATTCATATACTATTCATTCATTTGTTTTCTTTCATCCAGGCAGGAAAATATGCATTTTTGGCCTCTGTTTTGTAGAAAAAAGTAAAGAAATGGCTTCTGTTTTGAAGAATAGAATATAAGTAGTGTTCTTAGCCCTATGGCCTTGTCTCCTTGATCTCTATATATGTCTCTGGACAGGGTATAAATTATGGGAAAAACTGACGTTAAACAGAAAGAAGAAGACAGGGTATAGAAGAAAATGAATGCCTATGAGAATTGGTGCTGGTGCTTGTTATATAGGTAACTATCCATATTGATTGTTGCCATACAAAGGTGAGTGGTGAGGTCACCAAGAATAAAGGCTACTCAGTAAATCACTGTCAGATGTGTGATTGAAAGAAAAGAGTGAGCATATGCATAGGGATAACATCCTCTTAATCTTCTGCAGTCATTATTCTCTTCAACTTTTTTCAATCTGCTTTTTCTGGCACCACCACACATGCAGAAACTTGCAAAATGTGAGACAACGATTTATTCTTTATAAAGCAATACCTACAAATGAAAACAAGAAAACTTAGGTTTTCTTGTTTTCTGAGTAGAAAACTTATAAGGATTGCATAAAATATTTAGACATGGTTTTGAATAAGGAGTTTCTACATTGATGAAACCATAAAATATCCCATATAACGTGTAAAATAAGCATTTAGATATTAATTCTAACCCATCAGTTGGCTTCAGGAAGTAACTTTCACAAAAGATACAAGTGCAAGTACTGTCAGTGATAGATCATTCAGGATGCTTTCATTATGACACTGCAAGGGTGTGCCACAGCAATACATGCATACAGAGTTCAAAACAGGGTTGTACACATGTCATATGTCCAATCAAAAATAATGCCAATTCACTATCTCACCATTAGCACTCATGTTAATAAATCTGTCTGGAGATTCTCACATGATTGCACAAGAGATTAGAAGAAAAAGGCTTTGAAATGCTGATAGATCAAAGTCTCGAACTCAAATAAGTCCAGTCTCTAATAGTCCTTGTTTTTTACTCATTTATCTTTCTCCTTGAGCATACTTTTTAAAGGTTTAACATCTTTTTTATATTCCTTATTTCTTCCTATTTACTAAATTATTTAACAATCTTGCTACATTACTTTTTTGTGTGAATAGAAAGTAAAAGAAGAAAAAGAACAATCAATAAAACCAAGTTCACTACTATTTCTCATTACATTGCATGCAATGACAGTATAAATTTAATAAAATGATAGTTTGGCTGCTATTGAGCAATGCAGCACAATGGATCCAGGAACTTTTATGTATTTTCATACATGATGTGCATAATTACTTAGGTGTTGAGGGTATGCTGTCAAATAAAAAACATTCATGATACCCATATATAGTCTGTTCCAAAAAGGTAACTTTTGGGATGGCATGTCAATCCAATGTCACAGCAATATGTGGTTGGCAGTACTGCCAAGCAAAGACCTTTCCAATCAACCTCCCATTAACCATCATCCAATCTTTATAATTATGTAATCCTTGTACACTACCCTCCCGAGTTTCATGCTATGCGAGTTTCGCGATCCTCGAGTTTCGCGCTGAGTCCTAAATCCTTACCATCCCGACTTTCGCGCATTATATCCCAGAGTTTCGCATTTTTTTTGTTTTGTTTTTGTTTTTGGTGTGTGTGTGTGTGCCTACAGCGCCGTTAGGCAGTCACCTTCAGGAGTGGGATGGTAGGCCCTGGAGGTTAACTTGAGGGCTGTGATGGTTGGCCCTCACCTGTGGTGGCGCAGACAGAATTTCTATAGTGACACCTGTGATTAGAGGCTCATGCCGCCCCCTGTGTCCTCCGATGCACTTGCAATCAAAGGTAGAGCTAATGGGCAGCGTGTCGGTGTTCTTTGGCCACTCAACAGTGCAGAGAAAGATTTTAAGTGGATTTTACAGCCCTCATCAAGGATCGAACGCGGATCACCGAGAACGCCACCTGAAGACTTCTTCTTCTTGTGACCTTTTCTGCTTAGTATCACTTTGTAGGTCGTCCGTCAAGCTCGTGCTCGAGCTTGACATATATCTTGACGCTACCCACTCTGCTACCGCCTCCCATAAGAGACGTACGGGACACGTTTTCCTTCCTTCCTGCTTAGTATAGTATTATAATAGGCTTAGTATAGCTTGTATGTAGTTTTGCTTTGTTTTTTTTCCATTTGTTTGTTTTTCTCTACAGGAGCAGCCGGTGTCACATAAGATAGGTAACACCTCGAAATAAGTAGCACCTTACCTTACTATTTACCACAAAATACTCCTTTATAAGTGATTAACCATGACGTGTGTGGTACTGTGGTTTCTGGAGGTACGGAGGAGACAGGAGAGAAGAGAGGAAGGCATTGTGACAGTGTTATTGCCGTATAACACTGTCACACAAGCAACAGCTGACAAGATATGTGTCAAGCTCACTCACTCAGACCAAAACAGCATCCGCTGGGTGAATCCCCCAACTCAAGCTCCTCTCCTCACTCCTCTTCTCTACGTAGTGTTGGCCGAAGCCACCACTCCGGGAGGCGGGTCACAAACCCTAGGCTAACACCGAGTACCCATTCACTGCTGAGTGGACAGGGGCTTGGGGCATTTTCAGGATATTTTTTGGGGGAAAAAGTGAGTCTTATAAGCTGTAAAATACAGTAGGTACACAGCCCTCAAGTTAACCTCCAGGGCCTACCATCCCACCCCTGGAGGTCACTGCCTAACGGCGCTGTAGGCACACACACACACACACACACACACACACACACACACACACACACACACACACACACACAAAAAAAAAAACGGAATAAATAAGCATTTTTACAGGGTTTATAATACCCGAGTTTCACGATCCGCGAGTTTCGAGCTATGCCTCCGGAAGAAAGCAAGCGCAAAACTCGGGAGGGTAGTGTATAGCAACACAACCACACACAACAAACACACAGCCTCTATATTACCCACACTGTACTACCTATTCTGTAGAAAAAGCATTCTGAAAGAGAAAATAGCACACAAAAAAACATAACTGCATATTAATTAACCCTTTCACGCACGAAAAGTTTAATAAGTTTTTCCATCCACTGCAACATCCGTCTTATGCTCCCTAAGGGGCCCCGCGAAATAGCCAGACTGTGCGGCAAATTATTTTTTTATGTTATCAATTTCACCAATGTGTATTCTTTTTTCCTGGCATTATTATATATCATTGGTTTTTCAAGAGATTATTCTGCCTTATGAAAGAAAAAAATTACAAGAAATGCAAATAAATAGCGGAATTTACCGACTCCGAAAAAAATATTGAGTAAAGAGAAATAAGAAATACTTACGTTCACCACTTCGTAGCTCGAAACTTCCTGAGTCAACTTTTTATGGTTTATATGCCAATAAAAGCAGATTTTTATGAGAATTCCAACGCTACCATTATAATTTTCATATGGCCATTATGGCCAGCTCGGGACACGTTTTAAAGGGACGACAATTCGCGCGCACAGGCTGCCTGCTGAGTGGAAACTGACACACAAACCCTTATCATTTCACATCCACTCACACGAGAGTTGACAATTAGTTCATTTTATAGGTCTAGGTTGGATCTTTGACGCAGAAAATTTTGACGCAATTCTGATAAATACTTTATTTTTGGCGAATTTTGAACTGTTTTTTGACGCAATTTGCGTCAAAAGCTCAGATTGCAGACGGGCCCGTTTTGACGCGATCGCGTCACCGTGCGTGAAAGGGTTAAACATAAAACATGCATAACACTCACAAGTGGTAATGTTGTGTGAGGAGACAGGAAGCTGGTAAGTAGCCAGCTGAGAGTCCCTGTTTTCTCTCTCCGAGGCTCGAGAGAAAACAGGGCTGACTGCGTTTGCAGGGATGACTGGGTTAAGCTCCCTTCACACATTCCATAATCGAACCAAGATAGCGCCACCAATTTGATTATTGATGCTATCGTGGAATTTGACCACGATAAACGCAGACCACGATAGCCTCACAACCATGTCACGCTGCCTGTACGTAATTGTCATGACGGTCGTAAGATGGTCACGATGGAGTCATGATAGCTGTAAGACTACGTTACGAATGGAAAATCAACGGTCATTTTGTCGTCACGATAGAGCTACGATAACCACAACAGTGCCATGACGGTGCCATGAACGTATCACGATAGCGTCAAGAGCCTCACACGTGGGTGGGTGTTTCCATGGTGATGGAGAAGGAAGAGATAAAGGTGGGAGAAACAGGGGTGGGTACGTGTTGGTGATGGAGGAGGGGGGTAACGGGGGAAAGGGGGTGTTGGTGGGGAAACGGTGGGGAGGGGGATTGTGGATGGAGAAGGCGTTGTGGTGTTGGTGGGGATATGAGTGGTTACAAGGGGGTGGGTGGCATCTCCACGTGGTTAGGGAGTAGGGGGAGGGTGGTGTCACCACGTGGTGATGGACTAGGGGGTATGGAGTCGGGGGTGGGTGGAGGTGAATGAGAAAGTGGGGGAAGGCGGAATGGGGTGCAAAAAAGGGGGGGCAGATAGGGATGAAAGCGTGCGTAACGGTTTCTTATCTTCACGATATACATACGACAATCACGATGTGTCACGAAGCTGCTACATAGATAACGATAGCGTCACTATAGATTTACGATATCACTGCGTTGGGTACAAAAATCGGGGAGCTTCCCGATTTTTTAGTGCACGGACTAACTTTTCATAGCCTCGGCAGAGCACGTCACGAGCGTCACAATCGGTCACGATAGACCCATAACCAGGACCATGACGGTGCTGCGCATTGCATTGTTGGCGCATTCGTGGTTCCATTATGGAATGTGATAATTTACACATCTCGTATCATCGGATTCTCGTATACCGAATGCTCGTATAACGGGACCTCCCTGTATATACACACAACCCTCGTTTTACCGGACCTCCATTTCCCAGATATCGGATTTGCCGGACAAAATCCAAGGTCCGGGAATATGTCAAAGTCCCGGACAAATGCCTGGTCCAGTCCGTAAATCGACAGAGTAGTCCGGCGGTCCGAGCGTCTCCTGTCACCTCTGGTCAGTGTCCGCGCCTCCCGCCAGGTGGCAGCATGCTCAGCGGTCGTATTTTTTACATTTGGGCACATGACACTCACGGTTCACCTGCACCGCCTCCGTCAGTCTCCTGACCCCCACTAACCCTGGTGCAGGAACGTCTCTGAGACTATTGAACACTTTCTGCTGCCTCCCGCCAGGTGACAGCATGCTCAGCGGTCGTATTGTTTACATTTGGGCACACGACACTCACATTTCACCTGCACCGCCTCTGTCAGTCCCCTGACCCCCACTGCCCCTGGTGCAGGAACGTCTCTTAGACTATTGAACACTTTCTGCTGCCTCCCACCAGGTGGCAGCATGTTCAGCGGTCGTAATGTTTACATTTGGGCACACGACACTCACGGTTCACCTGCACTGTCCCCTGCACTCAGTCCCCTGATCCTCACTGCCCCTGGTGCAGGAACGTCTCTGAGACTATTGAACACTTTCTGCTGCAGTATCCGCGCTTTCACTCCCACCGTGTAGTGCTACGCTCTCATCTCCTTACCCTGAACGTCGCCACCTGTGACCTGCCCACCCTGCTGGCGGCGGCTGGCGTCCACCCCTCCCGGCAATATGCTGTCATCCGCCTCACCTGTGCCTTCCTGAGGAAGCCAGGTCAACTACAGTGCCTGTGATAGCATCATAGGACATCACCAGGGCTCATAGTGTTCCCCAGGGATCCTCGCAGCCCTAAAAACAACAACAAAGTGACGTAAAAGTCCACGGCGGGGTAGTTGATATTGGCGGTTGCCGGACAGTAAATACTAGAGTAGGATAAATGTCCGGGGGTGGGTAATGGCCTCGGACTGTTGCGATTCCCGGACTTTTGCAGTTCCCGGACCAGTGCTCCCCCCTATTAGTCCAGAAAAACGAGGGTTGTGTGTATATATTATATATACACACAAACCTCGATTTCCCGGACCTCAATTTCCCGGATATCGGATTTGCCGGACAAAATCAGAGGTCCGGAGATATGTAGGTCAATTTTTTTTTTTTTTTTTTTTTTTTTTCTTTCTTCTTACGTTGAAATGCCTGGTCCTGTTCGTAAATTGACCAAGTTGTCCGGCGGTCCGAGCGTCTCCTGTCACCCCTGGTCAGTGTCCGCGCCTCCCGCCAGGTGGCAGCATGCTCAGCGGTCGTATTGTTTACATTTGGGCACACAACATTCACGGTTCATCTGCACAGCCTCTGTCAGTCACCTGACTCCCACTGCCCCTGGTGCAAGAACATTTCTGAGACTACGGGAACACTTTCTGCTGCCTCCCGCCAGGTGGCAGCATGCTCAGCGGTCGTATTGTTTACATTTGGGCACACGACACTCACAGTTCACCTGCACAGCCTCCGTTAGTCCCCTGACCCCCACTGCCCCTGGCGCAGGAACGTCTCTTGAGACTATTGAACACTTTCTGCTGCCTCCCGCCAGGTGGCTGCATGTTCAGCGGACGTAAAAGTCCGCGGCGGGGTAGTTGATATTGTCGGTTGCCGGACAGTAAATACTAGAGTAGGATAAACGTCCGGGGGTGGGTAATGGCATCGGACATTATTTTATTTTATTTTTTTATTTTTTATTTTTTTTACTTGCGATTCCCGGACTTTTGCGGTTCCCGGACCAGTGCTCCCCCCTATTAGTCCGGGAAATCGAGGTTTGTGTATATATATATATATATACCGTATTTGCCGCCGTATAAGACGCACCTCCACATAAGACACACCCCTATTTCACAAGGGGAGATTGAGAAAAATTATTATTGGTGTTTTGAGGAAAAGAATATTGTTTCATCATAAATTTATCAAGTTTAAAAAAAAAAAAGTTTTGTAGGGGAAAGCAAATGAATTTGAGCATGTACCTATATACAATATTCACGCTCACCTCGACCAATTTTTGGTAAAAGCTGGGCATTCAATATCCGAATGAGGGGTGAAAACTTGTGCATGATTTCCGTATACAGGGAGGTCCCGTTATACGAGCATTCGGTATACGAGAATCCGATGATACGAGATGTGTAAATTATGGTCCATTTTCAATATACGAGATCGAAAATCCAATGATACGACATTCAAACTGGTATGAGTAAAATTATCAAGTTCAAAATGCGCGCCCTACCACTCCCGGGCTGGACAAAGGGGGATTTGGTTGACCCCAGTGAGGTCACCCCTAGCAAGCCGTGACCTGAAGGGTAATTAAGCATATGGCGCGACCTGATATTTAGGGGTAATTAGCAGGTGTACGGCCCCAACCTTGGGACCGCAGTCAGGTCACCCCTAGCAAGGCGTGACCTGAAGGGTAATTAAGCATATGGCGCGGCCTGACCTTTAGGGGTAATTAGCAGGTGTGCGGCCCCAACCTTGGGACCACTACCTTCTCTTGTATCACACGGCGTCCCCTACATTACAACGTCTTTTTTGCTTGTTATGCATGTTTTATGTTTAATTAATGTGCATTTATGTTATTTTGTGTGCTATTTTCTCTTTCAGAATGCTTTTTCTACAGAATAGGTAGTACAGTGTAGGTAATATAGACGCTGTGTGTTTGTTGTTTGCTATAGTTTATTTTAGCTTGAAAAACACGTCTTTTTTTTTTTTTTTTTTTCAATTGACAGGGTCCTGGAACCAAACCTATATTTTACCATTAGTTATGTGTTTCGTTATACGAGATTTCGCTTTACGAGTATGCCAGGTGGAACCTAACTGCTCGTATCTTCGGGACCTCCCTGTACTTTATTGCAGTTTTGGGGGTTTGCAGGCAACTTGTAAATACTTCAAGCATCTTTTTTGGACGGAAACAAGTATTTGAGGTACTGCAGAGGTGAGTACACACTACGTTTCGTACGCACACGCATTTTAGTGTTTTACGTATTCGAACGGGAGGAACCATGATTATGCAAAAAGTCATATAAACGTTTTTGCACCATTTTTTTGTGGGATATTGTGGATTTTTTTTTCTTTATAATATACACTCGACCCTCCATTTAACAGAGTAAATGGGGTTTTGAGGTGTCCGTTGCTTGAAAAAGTCCGTTGCTTGGTATTCGCGTGCCGGGCAGCAATATTTTTCATACTTAACACTATTTATTACATATAGAGACAATAAGAATAAGAAATATAATTATGAATAAGCATCTATAGGTATTAAGAAACGCACTTATATTTATAACCTAGACACTACGTATCATTACAAAACAAAACGTGAAAATAATTGTATTTTTTTTTTACTTGCTGTAAGCTATATGTAGGGCTGTATAAAGGACTATGTACAGGACTCAAAAGGCATCTATTTTGAGTCCGAGGTGGTGTCTTTGCGGACACATTTTTCAAGCAGCGGACTTATTGAATAGTTTGGTCCCCTTGTCCGATTGCAGAAAGAGTAAGTTTTTGCAGTCCGTTAAATCGAGGTCCATTAAATAAAGGGTCGAGTGTATATTGAGAGCACTTGCTGTATTTCAGGAGTGACAAGGGACTACTTTGACCATCTTTGGACTATCTACAGACTATCTTCGAGAGCCCGCGACATGGTTTCACTGTGGGTGGTACACAAAGACTGATTGATAGGTCTACCACCCAAGCACGGGTTCTGGGGTGTAGTGGGAATGGGAGGGTATAGGGGGCATGGGCTCAGGTCTACATTGGGTATTAAACTTGGAGGGGTAGCTCATGTGTTTTCAGCTGGGCGAATTTGTATTTCTGGTATTGTGGGATTTTGCTTGCACCCAAGCACAGTGACTGGGGAGGGTAGGAGGAATGGGTAGGTCTAAAAGTTGACTACTTAGGGTAAAAGAATGGGAGAGCAAACTCGAGCGAAGTATAAGTATACTAAGAGCTAAGTATTTTTGTATTTCTGGTATTGTGGATTGCCTGTACCCAAAGCACGGCGACTGAGGGAGAGGGGGGTATAGTTAGGTGTAAAGGTGGCCTATTTCAGGTTAAAAATGGGAGGCTTGATTGAACTATTGCTGCACGATTTTTTTTTCTCTCTTTCGAGACAATTTTTGTTGCTTGCTTGCCTTTAAGCGCGGTTGACTGTGGGGTTGGGGGTGGGTGGAGGTGTGGGAGATAGGAAGACCATTGGGTGGCCTACATGGGGTAAAAAATTGGCAGCCTATCTTAACTATTTTGGCTGGGTGAATATTTTAAATCTAGTCCATATACGTATACAGTAAACCCTCACTTTTACAGACCTCGATATACCAAATTTCGGCTTTAACTAACTTTTTCTGCCAGTCTGATATATACGAGGATTTACCGAATATATTCGGTAAATGCGGTATTTGGTTCGGGGGTGGGCCGGCCGAACATGTAAACGCAGATCAGACGGTGGCAGTGAAAACAAAGCCGACCAGGCGGTGCACGGCTGCGAGCCGATCAGTCTGGCTTTGTCGGCCCGAGTGTAAACACCTCCTCTCACATCCTTCCGTGTCTCACTATGTTGCCTGCCTCCCGTGCCTCACCACATATTGTTTAATTTCCTTGTATGTGTGTTGTATTTGTGATGGCTGCATGTACGTATGTATACAAACTTTTATATAATGTAACAAAGTTCATTATACACACAACTCTCGTTTTCCCGGACCTCCATTTCCCGGATATCGGATTTGCCGGTCAAAATCCGAGGTCCGAGGATATGTCAGAGTCCCGGACAAATGACTAGTCCAGTCCGTAAATCGACAAAGTTGTCCGGCAGTCCGAGCGTCTCCTGTCAATCCTGGTCAGTGTCCGCGCCTCCCGCCAGGTGGCAGCATGCTCAGCGGTCGTATTGTTTACATTTGGTCACAAGACACTCATGGTTCACCTGCACCGCCTCCATCAGTCCCCTGACCCCCACTACCCCTGGTGCAGGAACGTCTCTGAGACTATTGAACACTTTCTGCTGCAGTGTCCGAGCTTCCACTCACACCATGTAGTGCTACGCTCTCAACTCCTCACCCTGAACGTCGCCACCTTTGACCTGCCCACCCTGCTGGCGGCAGCTGGCCTCCCGCCAGGTGGCAGCATGCTCAGCGGTCGTATTGTTTACATTTGGGCACACGACACTCACGGTTCACCTGCACCGCCTCCGTCAGTCCCCTGACCCCCACTGTCCCTGGTGCAGGAACGTCTCTTAGACTATTGAACACTTTCTGCTGCAGTGTCCGCGCTTCCACTCCCACCGTGTAGTGCTACGCTCTCAACTCCTCACCCTGAACGTCCCCACCTGTGACCTGCCTACCCTGCTGGCGGCGGTTGGCATCCACCCCTCCCGGCAACACGCTGTCATCTGCCTCACCTGTGCCTTCCTGAGGAAGACAGGTCAACTACAGCGCCTGTGATAGCATCATAGGACATTATCCGGGCTCATAGTGTTCCCCATGGGATCCTCGCAGCCCTAAAAACAACAAAGTAACGTAAAAGTCCGCGGCGGGGTAGTTGATATTGGCGGTTGCCTGACAGTAAATACTTGAGTAGGATAAACGTCCAGGGGTGGGTAATGGCCTCGAACTGTTGCGATTCCCAGACGTTTGCAGTTCCCGGACCAGTGCTCCCCCCTATTAGTCCGGGAAAACGAGGGTTGTGTGTACACAGAAATGGTCGGAAATAGAGAAATTTCACCTCATATTTCAAACAAAGTTTGTTATGTGCGAAAAGTTCAGGTCCCTCGGATATAACAAACTTTTGGATATAACGTCACCCGCTTCTCCACAATTGGTTCGTTATAGTGAGGGTTTACTGTATATGGACCTGGAACTATGACACATTTTTTTTGTCCGTATATATACAAACCTTTGCTACCGCCTTCGGGGAGGCGGTAGCGGAGTGGTTAGCGTCTCCGACTGGCGTTCTCGGTGACCCGAGTTCGATCCCCGAAGAAAACCAAAACCTTTCTGCACCGTCGAGTGGCCTAAAAACACCCACATGCCCTGCCCATCAACTCTACCTTCGATTGCGAGTGCATCGGAGGACACAGGGGGGCGGCATGAGCCTCTAATCACAGGCGTCACTATAAGAATCCTGCCTGCGCCACCACGGGCGAGGACCAACCATCAGAGCCCTCAAGTGAACCTCTAGAGCCTACCATCCGAGCCCTGGGTCACCGCTGCCTACAGGTGCTATAGGCACAAATGGAAAAAAAAAAAAAAAAAAAAAACCTAGCACCCTGGGGGTTAACCTCCTTTCACCCCCAGACCCATATGCACTGACAAGAGTTCACCTTTCTTTATTTATTTTCATTTCTGTTCATATCAATAAAAAATTTATCTTATATTTCTTTCACTGATTCCTACAGTTTATCTTCCAGGATAATAGATACATCCTCTGAGACACTCCTTTGAATGCATCATACATTTCTTCACCCCTACCTATTAGCTTTCGTTTTGCTGAGAGCCATGACATCCAGATCCTTTTCATACATGTTGTTACATATCATATATCCCTTTTCATGCTAGTTACAGCCATGCACATTCGGGCACCCTAATCTTAGTACCTTTCTGCTCTAGGCTTTCATAGGTACCCTTCTATTCTGCTCTCGTAGCATTCAATACTACATGGAGTGATCTCCCAACTCATGCGCCCTTGTTAATTTCAGCCACCTCCAACAATTTGCAGGGAATACGGAGACTCACACTCTACGCCCCCAGTCTCAAGGCTGGTTATATGGTAAACCATCTAAAGTTCTAAACTAACTGCTTCCCGGAGTATCCTACACCATAGTATAGTGGAAAGTGGGGTCACCACATGCATATGCAACACACAAACAATTATTCTTTACCATGCATATATGATTAATCATCTGAGCATCAGAGGATTAAACAAGGGGCTCAGATCATCAGTGAAGTAAAGAGAAAAGGCAGATTGCACTGGCTTGTCTATGTTGGAAAGATATAATCAGATGCAAGACGATAGACTATGAAAATCACTAAAAAGGCACAAGATTAGGTCAGGAGGAAGAATATAGAAAATGTATACATGTCACAGAACCAGCAAGTAGATCAAAAAAAGGTATGGGATACGGTCATGAGGAAGGATCTAGAAGTAAAGAACTTGACACACAAGTTGCATGTAAGTGTGATCATAGTGACCTCCCATTAAGTGATAAAGGCTACCCTATATAAACATAAAAGCAGTTTGTCAAGGCAGAGGTGGTGATAATCATAAAAATACAAATCATTGTATTTCGATACAATAAATCATCAAGGTGGATAGTATTCGTTGGAACTTACTGCATCTTCATATGTCTAGTACTGTAACTATAATGTTCTATTTCATCTTAGGGAAAGGGAGGACAAGACAACATTTAAACTAGCAACTGATAGACATGATACAGTAAACACTACAATTCTTACCAACTCTTTTATATTGCTCCCTTTTTTTCCTTTTTCCTTTCTGAGGGCATGGAAATAAGCAGAAAAAGGATGTGCTTGGGAAGGTATGGTCAGTGTAAAGACAATTACATGATTACGCCAGATATTTGTATCACTACAAAATACCGACAATTACTACAGCACTAGAAATGTATCATACTGCACAAACCGAACAAACACAATTCTTATGAATGGGGAAGGAGGTAGGAGTGAACTATTTTGTATAAACAATTCTAAATTCTGATATGTGATTAAATTGTGAAATCTAAGCAATATAAAACTGAACACAAATAACATTTGAAGTTTACTTCCTCTGCATTCAATGATAAGTAATACCACAAAATACACTAAATTTTAGGATGGTACTTCATATTGAAACATGAAACCACATGGAATATTTGTCAGTCACAATATACTACCAATTTTTGTGTGTAAGATTTGCAGTATTTCAATGGTCAAATATTGCACGGTCAATAGAATTGGCAGTAAAGAGGGTTTAAGGGGCTAAAATCAAATTATGCATAGATCCCCCCATAAAGGCTTGGGCCCACTCTGGGTACAACAAGGCCCATAACAGAATAAATGCTTGTATCCCAATAATGAACAATCTTAATACATTAATTTCATACAATTTATCAATTTTCCAACAATCACAGTTCAATACTACATAAGGCACCAAAAGTGACACAATCTGAAGTCACACTTCTACTTAGTATTGGCTATCAACAAATAATCATTTCAATAAACAGCCAAATGATATTCAAACTTAATATACAGTGGGGTAGGTACCGAACGCATGTTTTGCTAACGCGAATCGCTTCTAACATGGCAAAGGCAAAATATCCAGTCGGTCTTTAACGCGGTTAAGTTTGTGTTTAGCGCAGCCCAGAGCCATGGCCTGTAATAACAAAATTTACCGTTATTACCGCCAGAAACAGTTAAGTTAGGTTAAATCAGATTATGTTAGACGTGGGGTTTGATTTAGTAACAAATTATATCAAGAAAAGAAAAAAATTATCAATACACTGGCAGTGTGAAGCAGAGTGGGATGTTTGCGGGGCGGGCCGGGAGAGGAAGGATGGGGCATGTCCTCCCCCCCCTCCCCACCTGTAAACAAACATTGATTTCCGCCAAAACCATGAAGGTACAAAGGGTGGAGACACCCTGAGCAGCGCGGGTTGAAGCTAGCGAACTGTCAGTCAGCCATATTATTGTGGGGTGAGGGAGAGATTGACGGGTAGGGCCATATCATCTCATAGATGTATTTTATGATTCCTGTGGGTAATTGCGGCCAATTCCAAAAGGCACAGACTTACCTATATATTTCTTTCCTGTAACCTTTTTTCATAATGGAGAGTGAACTAATGTCACAACATTGTAATATCATCACATTTAGGCCTTCCAGGTGTGTGGGTGATTACTTTGTTGGAGTTCACGTTATCGCATATATGAGGAACTAGGAAATGTGTAACCTGAGTTGGAAGAAGAGGACTTGCTGACCTCTGATGCTGACCCGCACAAAAACCACCCTTCTTATCACGGGGAGGGTCTGACTTATTGACAACATAATATGATACCCATTTTGCTGATTTACTACATTGGCCAGAGCTGAGGCCCCTTCGTGGGGCAGAGGATTCCCGGCTGGTGGAGATAAACCTCCCCTACTCAGCGACACATGTCTACTCATTCAGTGAGAATCAAGTGAGTCCCTCCGTCTGTGTTCAGGAATGCCGAATACTTGCGTTGCATTTAGGTGCAATGAAAGCGCAAGCACAAAATTGGATCCATTCATTACATTTCACCAGAAAGTTATTTATGTATTAATTTCTAAAAACATTATTTACGAGCGAGCGTGAAGCGCTCGAGAGTCCTCACTGGATACAGGATTTTTCTCACATCTAGCGGCCGACCCGACCCGACCGACCGTCATGCTTTTCAGGAGCTTATATCTTTGGAATCCCGCTTCTGATTGACAAGCGGTCTTCGCCATCTGATAGCCCCATTCAATCCCTATTCGCGCCTACAGACAAATTTCCCTGCTATCGGGCTTCTACGGGCTCGCTCGTCCTTCGCCGATTAAGGCGTCTTACTGGTAATACAAACGTGTGAACTTTTGATAAAACAAGACAGTGACGTACAGTGCACACGCACCTCAGCTGGAAGTTCGGCATAAGCCTCATGTGAGAAAAAATTCAGGGAGTGTGTTGTGTACTGATAACTCATACGCAAAGCTGTCTACATATGTTCGCCACAACATCGTCACTCTTGTCCTATCAGATTTTCAGAATAGGACTGTCTTCTCAGATCTGATAGAGCATATGTCAGACAGTGACTCAGTCAGTAATCATCTGATTTTACTGATCAAGGCTGTAGCCGAGACATATCTGCAGGTGAGATATAAACACGTAGTCAGGCAGTTCACTGCCAGACATATATGTCTTAAAGGTACCCAAAGTAGGAGTAAGATGAATAATTTATTATTTAGTGGTATGTAGATCTATACAATATATAAAATGTAGTTTTAAGGACATGATGTCATGTAGTATACAATAATATAATGTATTATGTAATATGAGGTTTATAGGACCAGAAGGTCGTAAGCGACGTTTTTTTTTTATTGAGAAATGAAGGCCTAAAGTTTATCTTTTGTAAGGTACTCGTAAACTAATAAAGATATCAATGTGGGTTTTTTTAAAGCCAAAAAAAAAAAAAATTGTGTATGCAATACAAGCAGCAGTGCACATGCACAGATAATGAAAATATGCATAGTATGTGCAAATTAGTAGGCTTTGGGGTTTTGGGGGAGTGTATTTATAATACATTTAAAACATTGTTATTCCATAACTAATATAGCGATCAAAGTGGGGATGGTTTAATTTTGATAAGGATTATCTAGAAATTGGTTTTGTATGCCAATCCCCATGTTAAGGATGCGCGCAAAGGCATAAATACATCAAAAACAAACTAAAATATAGATAATATAAAACAGATGGTAAGGAATTTGCTTGTGGGGGCAAGTATGTTTTTTATTCATGACTGTAATGATTGTTATTATTAGACACTGACAAAAATATCTGAGCTTATAATAAATCCTCCACAATCTGTACAACCTCCCTACCAAAAAAATACTAAACGTTGCAAAGTGCAAACTCACCACTCACTCCTTTCTGTTGTACCGTATTTTGAAGAAAATGGTTTGTGAACGGCGAGAACCTTCCTCACCATGTTGTTTTCAGCGCCTCTTTACGGGTATAGAGTCAACAGGAGTATGTAGCAAGGCTGTCTGCTTATCGTAGCTTCCTAATTCCCTAAAATTCCTGAACACTATTACTTTAGGAATACGTTAGGTTATTCCTTTATCACATCTATAGTAATCTTGTCAAAGTGTTCACAATGACAGGGAGGTCCAATCTTCCTTTCAGGTACAACAATATCAGTAAAACAACTACAGTACCCTCCCAAGCCTAACGCTATCCGAGTTTCGCAATCCTCGAGTTTTGCGCTGAGTCCTAAATTCTAACCATCCCAACTTTCGCACATTATCTCCCCGAATTTTGAGTTGCTTCGTACACGTATGGGACACGTCTTCCTACCTTTGGCATCACGCGCGCTGCCTTAGACCAGGTTGCCAGACCTGCCCCTCGAATACCTCGAATAGCCATATTTTACGTCTTATAAGACGCTGCATCTTGGAAGACAAACCCTGATTTTGGAAAGAAATTTCCAAGAAAAAAATATATAAATAAACAGATTTTCTACCTGTAGGCGGTAGTAAAATCTACCGATTTTCTCGGTGGCCATCTTCTTCTTCTTGTGACCTCTACCCCTTAGTATCGCTTCGTAGGTCCTCTCCTCCTCCTCTCCTCTAGTGTTGGCCGAAGCCTTGTACAACCCCAGGAGGCGGATCACAAAACCCCAGCTAACAACCGGTACCCATTCACTGCTGGGTGGACAGGGGCTCGGGTTTTTTTAAGGAAACAGCCCATCTATTTCCGATTCGCTCGTGAATCGAACACGGGACTTCTCGGCTGTGAGCCGAGCGTGCTACCCCTATACCCATAGTATACCCAAAAGTACCCAAAAGAGTACCCAAAGAGTTGCCCCGGCACGATTCAAACTCAGGACATTGAGCTCACCACTCCAAGACGCTAACCACTCGGCCACCGCCTCTCCCAGGGTTGTCTTTAGAGTCTTTCTGTTACTCTGTTCCCATGTTCTTTTGTTGGCCTTATAGGCACATATGTTTATCCCTACATTTATATTTCATGCATGCACCTTTTCTGCTAATCATGTAATTATTTTAAGAGTATTGCTATGATGTGTCACGCCCATGACGACGCCCGTGCCTCGTCATCTACAACACATGCCGCCAGAGGACACCACCTACTGGAGAGGACCACACCTTGTTTCCCAGACAGAGGCACCCCCCAACCGCGCCCTGCCTACGGGCGACGGTTCAGCACACGTCGCCTCAGAGAACTATAGACATTCGTGTGGTGTGAACGTGGGTGGAAGTGACCTCCTAAACATTGAGGTTATAATACCTTTTGTGCATTGATCATAACAGACGTTTATTAAATCGTCCTGTACAAGGCCGATACATGTTCTGTAATTGATAATAATAACTATGATCCCACCTTGTGTTTGATAATCGTTTATATATACCAATAAGTTCTCAACGTTCGGCAACTTATCCATTCTTACACAACAAGTAAGTATGTTACTTCGTGACAGGAAATGCATGAAGCTAACACTTTGGCGAATCGTACAGCTTTTAGCTTGTATGCGATATTATTAGTAAATAGTTTTGATGAATTCGCCATGGGTGATAATTTCCAGGACTGAAAAGAGCTTGTGATACGTGTGACAGCCTGGTGGTAAATGATACATCAACACTAGCAGACGATAGATGGCGCTGTTGGCGCCAATCTGTCGAGCCTCCAGAGGCGGAACATAAACATCACAGCGTGAGGATATATTAGTTGATTTGAATGTCTTATGGTATTTCAAATACTTGTAACAGGTAAGTACTAAGGTACTGAGTACTGAGGGAGTACTATAACATTCGTCTTGGAAGACACGAGTACTTTTCAGGGTATTTTTGGGGGAAAAAAGGTGCGTCTTATAAGCCGTAAAATACGGTACACCTCGCACCGTAATAAATGAGCATTTTTTCAGTATTCTCAATTCCCAGTTTCGCGATCCTCAAGTTTACCGCTATGCCTTTGGAAGAAAACAAGCGCGAAACTCAGGAGGGTACTGTAGTCCAAACACTAGCTTGTGTTTACCCGATTGCATGCAACGTGTTTGTTTTGAGCATGCCCTCATCGTAAATTGACAAATGGAAGCTGCTGTTAAACCATACACAGAACTAAAGAACCAGCTTAGGCAGCAACAAGCAGAGCAAGATAACCATGTTCCTTAATAAATGGACACGCACAGCTGATCAATCAAAACCGCCTCACCCAGCCTCATCTACGTCGTCTTAATCATCTACGTCGCCCTTAATTTCTTCATTTGTGCTTTGTGCTTTACTATTAATCATAATTAATCATCCATAATCATTGAGATGTTATGTACATGGGGGGAGGATAATGGCCTAGGGGTAGAGGACGAAAGACGGAAGGACAAAGACAACAGAACTCGTAAGTATCGATCTGTACCGATTGTTTACATTTATATAGTAGTGTACCCTATTACCGTATTTTACGGCTTATAGAACGCTGCATCTTGGAAGATGCACCCTGGTTTTGGGAAGATATTTCTAAGAAAAAAAAGAAAAAAAACAGACCACCAAAACTGTTGTCCGATATACAGTAATTTTCACACAAGAACACACTCACTATTCATTATCTTCATTCAGCACTGCTCATCAGCCATTTTTTATTTCTAGCTTTTATGCGATAGCATAAGTAAATTGTCGTGTTGGCTGGCTGAACATGTACACGCAGGTCAGACGGCGGGAGTGAAAACAAACCTGACCGCGGCGGTGCGCAGCTGCGTGCCTGGCGTGCGATCAGCTGAGTCTGGCTTTGTCGTCCTGAGTGTAAACACCTCTCACGTCCTCCCATGCCTCACTACATTGCCTGCCTCCTGTGCCTCACCACGTATTGTTTTAATTTTCCTGTATGCGTGTAGTATTTGTGGTGGCTGTATGTACATAAATATACAAACTTTCATTTAATGTAACAAACAAAGTTCCTTATACATGGAATGGCTGTTGGCGCCAATCTGCTGAGGCGGAATGGCTCCCGCCAGTACCGCAGTAAACAGCACAACGTTTAGACCGATTAGTTCATTTGAATGTCTTATGGTATTTGAAATACTTGTAACAGATAAGTACTAAGGTTACATCATATAAGAGGCTGAATTGAATAGCTACCTAAGCTAATCTCCTACAACATTCGTCTTGGAAGACGCACGAGTATTTTTCAGGGTATTTTTTAAGGAAAAAAGTGCGTTTTATAAGCCGTAAAATACGGTAATAATCATTAATACACCTGTAATATATAATTTATATTATTTTGCATTATTTGCATCCATAATTATCATTATCATTATCATTCTAGCAACAAAATAAATTTTCTTTATATAGTAAGCCTATTTTTGTGGTGGGAGGGGTAACTAATGTCATGCTCGCGGGTATCTCTGTTGAAGCGAGTGTTGATGTTCCCCGCGAGCATGAAGGCTTTACTGTATCCTATCACCTGTAGGTCTCGCGGGCTCTTTTAGCTTCCTTATTTTCTTATGTTCTTATTAACAGTTCCGGTTTCGCAGTTACGATTGGTGTGGAGGGGATCGCAACTCAGGTGTCCGCTGTTTCTACAGCAGCACCATGAGCGCCACCGTTACCTACACGCACAATCATAAAGTGTCTGCTAGTCTTTCCCCCGTGCTCGCCAAAATCACAGCTTCTGTTATTGTGAAGTGTATCTAAAGTTTTTTGGGCCCTAATACTTATTCTTCTATTTTATTATGGCCCCCAAAAGACCTCATGCTAGAGAGAAAACAAAAAAAATAAAGATAAGCCTAACTCTGGAAGTATAACTGGATATCCACGAGGCAGGTGTGGGGAGTAATTCCATCACTTGTAGCATAGACCTATCCATAGACCACTATATCCCTGGACTGTTTATGCGCCAGTGTTTTGAAATCGCCGGGCTAAATACTGGTCCCAACGGGGAGTGTCAGTTTCACTAGAATGCTCGATGAGGAAAGCTGTACTACCACACTCGACTACGTACGAGGGATTTTTTTGTATTTGTTATTACTCCATGCTTGTTTTTATTACTGTGATATAAAAAGTTGCTACCCATTCAATCCCTTGTGTCAAAATCAATTGGTTACAGCCAATTTTACAGTTATTTTCAGTTCAGTTTTTCCAGTTAATTATTGGCCGTTTACCTGGCACATTCGGTCTAGGACTTTCACAAGTGTGGGTCCTGCTATGACCTCCTCGTGAACAAGGAAACTTTACGTGAACATGCCGAGGTGAACGTACAAGTGGTTGATGACGAGGATGTGGAGTTACGCGGTCAGGATGTGGTCATCCCCGTGAAATCATTAACAGATTTATTAGGTCGCGGGAGGCTGGTGTGTCCCTCCCCGTTCACTGTCTCTCTCACCAAGAACATGTGCCACATATACAAGTAGCTTTGGAAGGAGAAGGCGATGAGGTATGCCCTGTTCGGCTGCACCAAGCCCAAGGCAGCCTTCCAGAAGGTCATTATCACCCTTGGAGAGGAAGACGAGCAGCTGGCCACATTACGCTGTGGCAACAACCACAGTTTTCTCGAGATGGTGTACTTCTCAATTGCGGGTGCCCTGTTTATTGTCTTCACATCTAATTACAGCATAGAAAATAACTGAAGTGCATGCCAATCATAAAAACAGTGAATGTGTCTCAAAACCAGAACACAGACAAGAAGAATAAGCTGACTGGTTGCAAGTCATAGAAACTAGAAGTTGAGGGCTGAGTGTTTTGCATGTATTGTTCATTAGTGTGTAGCTCACTCAGGTGTAGCGACTTATGTTGTGGAAAATGTGCGTTTGGGGCGAAGTCTATGATTTCTGAGGGCTTGAATGGGAGAGCGAAAGGCTGTGTGACCCATTTAACTGGGTGATCTTTACTAATCCTTCTACTGTTTGTTCTCTTTTATCCTGAGCCTTTACCCTGCCCACCCTTGTAAACACTGAGACGGGTTTTTGATAATGATGACGATGATATGTAGCCTGGTGTAGTTACTCTATTGTTTGTTAGTATGTAGCCTAGTTCATTAAATAGTTTGTTTATTATGTAGTGTGTTGACTGGCATAGTGAATTTATTTTTTGCTACTTTATATTTACCTAGTTGTGTTTTACAGGGTCTGAGCTACACTTGTGTGGTTCCGTCTTCATATCTACATTTATCCAGTCTTTCTTTCAACTGGTGCACATTATTTGCCGATATCACCTCCTCCTTTAGTTCATTCCAAACTTCTACATTTCTATGAGGGATGCTGTACTTCTTTGTTATTCAGGCATCTCCCTTTTTCTAATATTTTTGTATGTCCTCGTGTATCGACTTTCTCTTAGTTTCCGAGTCAGTAGTCTCTCATTGTCTGTTTCTTCCATCTTAGTTATCAGCTTAAAAATTGTTATTAAGTCTCCTATTTCTCTTCTCTGCTCGTAACTTTATTTCCTTCAACCTTTCCTCATAAGAAAGTTCTTCTTGCTCTGGTACCATCTTTGTTGCCATTCTCTGTATCCTCTCCAACTGTTTCACATGCTTCTTTTTATATAAAGTAGTAAAGATGGGAGCATACGTAATGCTGCACGTGGCATTCGGTGCTCATCTCTGTGGCATTAGCCCTTAGAGCCTGTGGTGGGTGAGGACCCGTTACCCCGGGACACAGGGCCAGTGTGACACCCGGATTACCACAGTTACCTTCTTCAGGTTACCCCAGGTACCCATTTATCAACCCTGAAAGGAAGGAAGAACAGCTGGGTAGGCTGGTCACCGACTTGCCCTGGCCCGGATTCGAACCAGGGCCCGCAGATTCGTAGCCAGGCACGCTAGCCACTGCACCATGGAGGCGACCTTCTTCTTTTTATATGGGGACCATAAAATGGCAGCATATTCCATTTTTGGTCGGATCATTGTAGTAATTATCTTCCTCATCATATTTTTGTCCATGTAATGAAATGCCACTCTAATATTCTTCAACATCCTGTACGTATTTCCAAATATTTTATTTTCCATATTTTACGGCTTATAGGACGCTGCATCTTGGAAGACGCACCCTGATTTTGGAAAGAAATTTCTAAGAAAAATAAAATACAGATTTTATTTTCTAGCTTTTATGCGATATTTTATAAGTAAATTGTTTTGCTGAATTCGCCATGGGTGATAATTTCCGAGACTGAAAAGAGCTTGTGATACGTGTGACAGCCTGTTGGTAAATGATACAGGTTGGCTGGCTGAGCATGTACACGCAGGTCGGACGGCGGGAGTGAAAATAAAGCCGGCGGCGGCGGTGCGCAGCTGCGTGCCTGGCGTGCCAATCAGTCTGGCTTTGTTGTCTTGAGTGTAAACACCTCCTCTCACGTCCTTCTGTGCCTCACTACGTTACCTGCCTCCTGTGCCTCACCACGTATTGTTTTAATTTTCCTGTATGCATGCAGTATTTGTGATGGCTGCATGTACATGAGTATACAAGCTTTCATCTCATGCAACAAACAAAGTTCCTTATAAAACGGAATGTAATAAACATCACAGTGTGAGGACAGATTAGTTGATTTGAATGTCTTATGGCATTCAAAATACTGGTAACAGGTAAGTACTGAGGTTACATCATATAAGAGGCTGAATTGCATAGCTACCTAAGCTAACCTCCTACAGCATTCGCCTTGGAAGATGCATGAGTATTTTTCAGGGTATTTTTTAGGGGGAAAAGTGTGTCTTATAAGCCGAAAAATACGGTAGTACAGTCAAACCTCGATATAACGGACCTCGATGTAACGGACTTCAGATATAACGGACTCCATTTGCGGGACTTTTTTTTTTTTTTTTTTTTTTTTTTTTTTTTTTTTTTTTTTTTTTTTCCCATATGAGACCGCTTATGGCCGCTTGAATTGTCAACTCAACATAATTGTATTATTTTCTCATTTTACTTTGGAATGCTTGGGTTTTAAGGAGTTTTGATGTATCACATATTAAGATATATTATAAGGAAGGAGCCTGTGTTGCTAGTGATTTAGTGGTAGAAGGTGTGTATTGTTTAAAATAGTGACTATTAGTGTTATGGCGTGGCCGCTGCTACGTCTCCCTGTCACCTCAACACCCTAAATCACCCTTATCTAAGGTGACACGCAGTGCTACACTGACCTAAATAGTGACACGTGTATAGAACTGCACTTCACAACCATATAATATATATAATGAGTATTAGTCATGATAATAAGCAATACCTTTAGAAGCCACGGCTGAATCTGGCTCATAGTAATTTGTTTACCTTTCACTAGAGCTTGAGCTTGACTAGCTACACGGTCTGGTTGTGTTTGTGATTATTTCTCATTTATTTCACGTGTAGGAGCGGACCAAATTCAGCAATGTAGTGCCATCACTGTTTACCTCCCAACATAGCTACACAGTCTGGTTGTGTTTGTGATTATTTCTCATTTATTTAAGTTTTTCCGTTTTTTTCAGATATTTTTCCACCCTTGGGAAAATACCCTCGCTATAACGGACAATCGGCTTTAACGGACCACACCTCCCCCCCTTTAGTCCGTTATATCGAGGTTTGACTGTATATGTTTTTCTGGTTGTGGGTTATCTTGCATTATCACTTACAGGTCCTTTTCTTCATGAACCTTTATAATTAATTCATTTCCGATTTTATATGTCAAATTTATATCGCTTCGCTTTTACCATTTTCCATCACACGACACTTATTCATATTAAATTTCATTTCCCATCTTCTTCTCCATTTGTAGATCTTGCTCAGGTCATTTTGTAGTGTTTCACATTCATTATAGCTTTTTATTTCTCTTAAGTTTTGCATCATCCGCAAACAAACTAATATAACCTAATATTTCATCAGTCATGTCATTGACATAAATCATGAACATTATTGGTGCTAACACTGAAGCTTGTGGTACCCCACTAAATACCTTTCTCCATTCAGATTTTGCATCCCTTACTACTATTCTCATTTATTTTCCTCTCGGATAACTTTCCATCCAGGTTTTGATCATCCCTGTGATTCCTCCTATATTTTCCAATTTCCAAAGTAGCCTCAAATGGGGAACTTTAGCAAATGCCTTTTTAAGATCTAGATAACCACAATCTGCCCATCCATCTCTTTCTTGTGTTGTATCAATTACTCTTGAGTAAAAGCTTATTAAGTTGGTCACACATGATCTCTTTTTCCTAGAACCATACTGCCAGTCTGTTATTATACCTTCATTTTCTAAGTATTCCGTCCATTGCTTTATTATTTTCTCACATATCTTGCATACTGTGCTAGTTAATGACACTGGTCTATAATTTAATGGTTCATCCTTCTTCCCATTTTTATATATTGGTACTACATCTGCTCTCTTCCACTCCTCTGACACTTTTCCTGTTGTTTATGAGCACATTATTATATCATTTACTGGTTCAACCAACTGCTTTCTGCACTTTTTTAAAACATAACCCGACACTCCGTCTGGTCCTATTGCTTTCCTCTCCTCCAATTCCTTCAACAATTTACAAACTTCCTCCTTCTCTATTTTTATTTTCCACTCCTTTCGGACTTTTTTCATTCCTTGCGGTTCGTTGAATTTTTATTCTTTTGTGAATACTTGCTGAAAGTTTTTATTTAAATTTTCATTCATTATCTTTGGATCTTCATATGTTATACAGGTTGAAGTTCCCAAACTCGGCAACCTCGGGTCCAGCGCCGAGCCGAGTAATGGAATTTTCCGACTTTTAGAAAGTATTAAGGGGAAAAAAAGCATGAAAATATGCGAAAAAGCATGAAGTACACAAAATAACAGTGTACACAACTCTACAGTCACAACACCACTGAACAATAACAACAAACAAATCGGCGGGAGAAACCAAGCGGCCTAGTGTGGTGGCACCTAGCGGCTGACCCGGCAACTACGCGCCGGGTTTTGGGTGTTCTGCCGTGTTTTGGAAAATCCGGAACCATAGCCGAGTTTTGGGTGTTGCCGAGTCTTGGGATGCCGAGTTTGGGAACTTCAACCTGTAGTCAATCCTCGGGTTTCGAACGTCTCCCTTTTCGAACAAATCGGTTCACGAACAGAATTTCAAACTCATAATTGCACCGGTTGCCGTACAATAACTCGGTTGCCGAACGTTTTTTTTTTTTTTTTTTTTTACATCACAAAGTACTGGCCAAGGGCACAACAAAAAGAGTTAACACAAAGCCCGCTTAGTTGCCGGTCCCTATAAAGACGACAGTAAAAGAATAAACAAAGTTATAATAAAAAAAATGTTATAATAAAAATGTTATACAGAAGAACCTCGTTTAACCGGCATTTAAAACAACGGCAGCCTCAAAACAACGGCACTAATCGTCCCAGGCTTTTTTTTTTTTTTTTTTTTTTTTTTTTTTTTTTTTTTTTTTTCACTGATAAACTCTGGAACTCTCTTCCTGTTTCTATTTTTCCACTTTCCTATGACTTACATCTTTTCAAAAGAAGAGTAACAAGACACCTCCCGAACTAAATTGGCTCACCCCTCTTTTTTTTTTTTATTCTCTTACTGTCTTCTTTATAGGGACTGGCAACTAAGCGGGCTTTGTGTTACCCATTTTTGTTGTGCCCTTGGCCGGTTCCTAGTGATGGGGGAAAAAAAAAAAAAAAAAAAAAAAAAAAAAAAAAAAAAAAAAAAAAAAAAAAGGGATTTTGGGCAATTCCATAAGAGTAACTCTCAAAACAACGGCAAAATGAGTTATCCGGCATGCGCTCCCCCCCCCGAGGGTGCCGGATAAACGAGGTTCTCCTGTAATATAATATTACATTGCATTTATAGACATTTTTATGCTTGAAATAGAGCTAAAAAGATTTTAAAAAAAGGTCTTTATTTTGGGGATCAGGAATGGATTAATCCATTTTATATTGATTCTTATGGAAAAATGTGTTTTGGTTTTAGAACAATTCGGTTTTAGAACAACTTTTGGGAACAAATTATGTTCGAAAACTGAGAGCATGTCTGTATTTCATTCTATCAGCCTCTCTACTTTGTCCTTATGCTTGATTCTTCCATCGCTAACTCTGTATAACAGTTTGGGTTCTTCCTTACACTTTTCAACTATATCCTTCTCATAATTCTTCTCTTCCTCTCTCCTTATGCACACATATTCATATCTTGCTAATTTATAATCTTCTTTATTTCTATAAATTCTTGGTGTCTGATTTCTCTTGAGTCTTTTCCATGCCTCACCCCTTATTCTTTTTGCCCTCTCACATCTTCCATTAAACCATTCTTGCTTTCCTTTTTCTCTTGGTATATTTAGTGGAACATGTTTTTCAACTCCTTTCTCATATATGCCCAGAAAAATGTCGTATTTCACTTGCACATCGGTCACTCTTTTCATTTCTTCCGTCAATTTCTTCATAGAATATTTTCAGTTCTTCCATGTTAGTTTTCCCAAAGTCTCTTCTGCTCCTTTTGTACAATTCATCTTCCTCCTTTATGTCCTTTTCCATCTCCAATTTTCTCCATTTCTAAGATTACATGGTCACTTTTTCCGATTGGGCACCCATAATTTATTTCATTTGCTAGGTCTATACCTTTCGTTAGCAATAGGTTACCGTATTTTACAGCTTATAATACGCTGCATCTTCTTGAAGACGCACCCTGATTTTAGAAAGAAATTTCTAAGAAAAAAAAGAAAAAAAACAGACCACCAAAACTGTTGTCCAATATACAGTCATTTCCACACAAGAACACACTCACTATTCATTACATCTTCATTCAGCACTGCTCATCAGCCATTGTTATTTTCTAGCTTGTATGCGATAGTATAAGTAAATTGTCATGTTGGCTGGCTGAACATGTACACGCAGGTCAGATGGCGGGAGTGAAAACATAGCCGACTGCGGCGGTGCGCAGTTGCGTGCCTGGCATGCCGATCAGTCTGCCTTTGTCGGGCCGAGTGTAAACACCTCCTCTCATGCCCTCCCGTGCCTCACTATGTTTCCTGCCTTTTGTGCCTCACCACGTATTGTTTTAATTTTCCTGTATGCATGTAGTATTTGTGGTGGTTGCATGTACAGGGAGGTCCTGTTATACGAGCATTCGGTATACGAGAATCCGATGATACAAGATGTGTAAATTAGGGTCTATTTTCAATATACGAGATCGAAAATCCAATGATACGACATTCAAACTGGGGTGAGTAAAATTATCTCAAGTTCAAAATGCGCGCCCTACCACTCCCGGGCTGGACAAAGGGGGATTTGGTTGACCCCAGTGAGGTCACCCCTAGCAAGCCGTGACCTGAAGGGTAATTAAGCATATGGCGCTGCCTGACATTTAGGGGTAATTAGCAGATGTGCGGCCCCAACCTTGGGACCGCAGTCAGGTCACCCCTAGCAAGGCTTGACTTGAAGGGTAATTAAGCATATGGCTTGGCCTGACCTTTAGGGGTAATTAGCAGGTGTGCGGCCCCAACCTTGGGACCTCTACACTACCTTCTCTTGTATCAGGGGGCGTCGCCTACAGTACAACGTCTTTTTTGCTTGCTATGCATGTTTTATGTTTAATTAATGTGCAGTTATGTTATTTTGTGTGCTATTTTCTCTTTCAGAATGCTTTTTCTACAGAATAGGTGGTACAGTGTGGGTAATATAGACGCTGTGTGTTTGTTGTGTTTGCTAGTTTATTTTAGCTAGAAAAACATGTCTTTTTTTGTCTTTTTTTACAATTGATGGGGTCCTGGAACCAAACCTATATTTTACCATTAGTTATGTGTTTCGTTATACGAGATTTAGCTTTACGAGTATGCCAGGTGGAACCTAACTGCTCGTATCTTCCGGACCTCCCTGTACATAAGTATACAAACTTTCATCTAATGTAATAAACTCAGTTCCTTATACACGGAATGGCTGTTGGCGCCAATCTGCCGCAGCGGAATGGCTCCCGCCAGTA
Source organism: Chionoecetes opilio (assembly GCA_016584305.1). Classification (NCBI taxonomy): domain Eukaryota; kingdom Metazoa; phylum Arthropoda; class Malacostraca; order Decapoda; family Majidae; genus Chionoecetes; species Chionoecetes opilio. Next base: position 96,777 of record JACEEZ010021590.1, read on the forward strand.
CCGCAGTAAACATCACAGAGTGAGGACAGATTAGTTGATTTGAATGCCTTATGGTATTCAAAATACTTGTAACAGGTAAGTACTGAGGTTACATCATATAAGAGGCTGAATTGAATAGCTACCTAAGCTAACCTCCTACACCATTAGTCTTGGAAGACACATGCGTATTTTTCAGGGTATTTTTTAAGAGAAAAAGTGCGTCTTATTAGCCGTAAAATACGGTAAGTCTTGCTGGTTCGTCATTTTCCCTATATCTTGTGTTTTCTGTCACCCATTGAGTCGTCATGTTTTCCATTGTCAGTTTCAACAATCTATCCCTCCAAGCATTTTCAATTCCTCCTTCAAATGTCTCCCATTTTACTTCCTTGTAGTTAAAATCTCCAACCAGCAGTATCTTTTTACTATTCTTGATTATTTTGTTTACGTACTTCAAAGTGTCTTTTAATACTTTTTCATGTTCTTCCTTGTTCCAAGTATTTGTTCTGGGTGGTACATAGGTTGCCACTATAGTATGTGCTTCTCTATTTCTGACTTCTATTTGTACACTCACTATTTCAGCTCTTCCTTCATACTCAACTTTTCTTACTTTCACACTTAATTTTGTCAGTATCATAACTCCACCACCTCTTCTACCACTTCTGTCCCTTCTCCACATGTTGTATTTATTGCTTATCATCACTTGGTCATCTTCTACTAATTTAGTTTCTGTTAGACACACCACGTCTGGATCTTTATTTAATAAATAATCTCTAAGTTCCAGCCTTCTTGGTATTATCCCATCTATGTTCGGTTCGTGTACATCATTTTCATTCCTTTTTTTACATAATTTTTCCTCACACCATTTTCCTTTAGTATTTTTTCTTTATATACCACTTTCTCACTCTGTCGTTTAGTACCCTCCCCCCCAAAGAAAATTTCTTCCTCCTTTCTTTCTTCATTTCTCTGTATTACTTCTTCCATTTCCTTTAACTTTTCCCTTTCTTCTTCATTCAACTCTTTTCTACATAAAAGTCTCTGAAATCAACAGTTGACTTTAGCCTGAAGGCACTCTCCAGAATTTCTTTGGTTGCCATCTGTGATTGTGATCTTAGTTTTATTGGTCTATCTTTTCCTTCTGCATAAGGTCCCAATCTTACTATTTCTTCCACTTCATCTACAAATCTTGTCTCTTCTTCCTCTTCATTAAGTTTAATCAAAACGTTCTTTACCGTTTTTACTTCTTCTCTTTCTCTCCTTATTCTAATCTAAGCAAGATATTCTTCTCCTTAGTCCATAAATAATAACACATTTTTTCTTCTCTGCTACATCTCTTATTAAATTCTCATCATTCTTCAAAACTTTCACTACCTCTTTAACATGTCATGGGGAGGCGGTAGCAGAGTGGTTAGCATCTCCGAGTGGCATTTTCGGTGCCCCGAGTTCGATCCCTGAAGAAAACCAAAATCTTTCTGCACCGTCGAGTGGCCTAAGAACACCCACATTCCCTGCCCATTAACTCTACCTTCAATTGCGAGTGCATCGCAGGACACTGGGGGGGGGGGGGGGGGGGGGGCATGAGCCTCTAATCATAGGCGACACTATAAAAATCCTGCCTGCGCCACCACGGGCTAGGGCCAGCCATCACAGCCCTCAAGTGAGTCTACCATCCGAGCCCTGGGTCACCACTGCCTACAGGCGCTATAGGCATAGATTAAAAAAAAAAAAAAAACTTTGCTCCTTCTTTTGATGTTCCATAACTTCTTGAAAGTCCACTTTGGCTTTCTCTTTTTCTTCTTTCCAGTTATTCACTTCTCCCTTCATCACAATTTCCACTTGCTCTTTGACCTTTTTTCTCCAATTTCACATTTTGCTCAAAGTTCATTATTTTTTTTCTTAATTTCTCCATTTCGTTTTTTAACTCCTCATTTTCCGTTGCTCTTATATAGATCTATATATCTATATATCTATATATATATATATATATATATATACAGTACCCTCCTGAGTTTCACGCTATGCGAGTTTCGCGATCCTCGAGTTTCGCGCTGAGTCCTAAATTCTTACCATCCCGAGTTTCGCGCATTATTTCCCCGAGTTTCGCGCTGCTTCCTACACTTTATTTTATTTTTTATTTTTTATTTTTTTTATATAGCGCAGTTTGGCAGTGACCTCCAGGGGTGGGATGGTAGGCCCTGTACTCGAGGGCTGTAATGGTTGGCCCTCGCCCATGGTGGCGCAGTTATGATTTTCATAATAAGAGTTAATGGGCTGCATTAGTAGAAGCAAAATTGGATTAGCTTTCCATTGATCCCATATTTCGTTTTCTGATAAATGAATTAGCACCATGCATAAATTAGCATTAACTAAATAAATATCATCATCAATCAGGCTATAAGCAAGCGCGCCACCCTCAGCACTCACTGATTGTGTAAGCGACTGGGAGAGGCTCTCTCCGACGGCCTCCGCTCCCGCACACCACAGTCACCGTTCCTCTCACGCACACAGTAGTAGCTACAGCTCATTATTATTACAACGTTTGCAGTGTTTAAGCTGTGTATTAAACTGCAGTGCAAATTTACTAGTCTTTAAGAATTGTAGACATGGGTAGTGATTAAATATACTTTTCAAGCTCACAAGGTAGTGGTATATATCACTGGTGTAATAAGCGTGGAAGATAGCCACCAAACAGAGTCGTGATGTCCTTCTATTTGTGCCGCGGTATGTTATATGGATCTATATTCCCTATTTCCTTACATTTTTCAATGTAACGAGGAATAGATCCAGAGTTCAACATCTGGAGGACATGGTCTGACAGATGAACACCATCAATCACTTTCCCAGCCCTCAAAAAAGAGATTAATAAGCGTGAGTGTCTATAAGCGTGTTTTCGCGACTTTTGCCAGGGCGGTCTAGGCTGGCCCTTAGTATATTTATACACATTAGTATAGATATACCCACTTAATAGATTTATATCTATTATCGGTATAAATATACTAAGGGCTGGCCCAGGCTGCACTGATGCTCGCGAAAACACATCCAGACTTGCCCTGTCCCATTCGTGGTTCCTATCGGCTGGGGGATCAAGTGGGCGGTCCTACCGTCCTGCAAGCTTTACTCTCCCTCCCCCCACAAGACACACCAAATGATCAAATGATTACCTCCGGTAATAACCTCCTAGCTGGCATATGAAAGGTGAACCGTAGTCATCATTCTGTCTGTGATGAGAGTCAGCTACACAAATTATTGCCTGATTTTGCTATATCGTTCTGTTCGGCCTAGTTTTTCATAGTCATCCCTGCTACTTGACTTCACAATGGGAAGTCAAATACAAAATCAAAATCAAATATATTAAAATTGGTGCTCATAAAGCCCATTTGCTAAATTTTCCTTCTTCCACCTCTCGTTTTCAAATAATGATAAGATTATGATTTAAATCAGTTATTTTTTATTTTTTATTATTTGATTTAAATCATGATTTAAATCAGTGACTAAAATCAACTTGATTTAAATCAAACAACCCTGCCCCCCACACAATAAGAACTCACTCAAACATGACAAAACAGCACAGATTGTATTACTTGTACTCACCAAAACATGGCTAATACTGGTCTAGAAATGCAGTACTACTGTACACTGAGCACTCAGGCGTCACTGATAGCATCTTCAGACAAAGGCTGCGTTCAGTAAAGTAACACACACAGGTGTAAACGGAGGCGCACAGTGACGTAGGCATACAGTATGCCTAGAGCAGGCTACCCCCACACTACAGCCCAGCTGGGAGGTGAATCGCCACTGAGTTGCCAGCTCGCACCACAATAAGGGTATGTAAAGAAAAGGAAAAGAAAGCTTCTGCTCTTTGCTCTCCTCTTCTTGCCTCCTTAATATTTCATTTCCTGTTGCTATTACTTCTGCTGCATCAAATACAGGGTCATCATCAAGTTATTCTTCAACAATAAGAACAGCCATAAAGATGAATTCTTATAGCTGCTATCTTGGTAGCAATGTAAATTGCGAAGCGTTCAGGATCGTTCAGTAGGGAGAGTGCGGGGGGGGGGGGGGGGACCACTACTGAACGCAGCCCTGGCAGGTGTCACTGGGGATTTGTAAGGTAAGGTCATCAGTGCTTGAGGTGCTTAATGTGTTGGAGGCGATGTGGAGGCTGGCTGACGAAGTGGATGGCACAGAGGAGAAGGAAGATGCTGCAGAAAACTCTGAAAATTCGACCTTCAGTTCTGATTATGGCAAGTTGGAAAGTTGTTGAAAAATTTGAACTTGGCCTGAATCAGGTCAAATTATCCGAAGTTTGAATCATACAGGTTCGAATTAGAGAGGGTTTAATATATATATATATATATTATATATATATATATATATATATATATATATATATATATATATATATATATATATATATATATATTGCACATGACAAATACATTTTGTTTGTTTTTGTTTGAAATTGAATTCTTTCTAACATGAACTGAAAACATACAAAAATTCGCGTCGATATCCTTCTTGGTTGCCGAGTGAACACCAGTGGTTGAAAACAGGCGCTCCGACCTTGGGACCATTGTGCAACAGGCTAATATCCCATGAGCAGTCCAGAGATACAGTGGTCTATGACCTATCTTAATCTACTGTCTCTACTATATTCAAGGATGCAAACAAGGTTGAGAAGACTGGGTAGAACACCACAACTTTGTCTGCAAGGCTTCTTGCAAGACAACGTGAGCCAATAATGGACCAGCTAGCCATTTTAATGTTGTTTTTACTTTTAAGTGGAAGTTTAGGGAGGTCTACAAATACGTCTCCATTAAACCCATGCATAGACCACTGTATCTCTGGACTGCGCACGGAATATCGGCCTGTTGCACAATGGCCCCAAAGTCGGAGCACCTGTTTTCAACTTCACTGTTCACTCGGTAACCAGGAAGGATATCGACGCGAATTTTTGTAGGTTATCAGTTCATAATAGAAAGGATTCAGTTCATGATAGAAAGGATTAAATTTCAAACAAAAATAAACATAATTTATTTGTCAAGTGTAATATAATATATATAATATATATATATATATATATATATATATATATATATATATATATATATATATATATATATATATATATATATATATATATATATATATATATATATATATATATATATATATATATATATATACACACACACACACACTTGGAATATGCGGCAGTGATTTGGTCACCACATAAAAAGAAGGATATAAGGAAGATTGAGAGAATACAAAGAGCAGCCACAAAAATAGCTCCAAGCCTGAGAGATTTAACATATGAAAAAAGACTTTCAAGACTAAAACTCCCAACACTTGAGAAAAGAAGAGAAAGGGGAGATTTTATAGCAGTGTATAGAGCATCAATGGGTCTGGATAAAATTGATAGAGAAGATCTGTTTGTGTGGGACGACAGAAGTACAAGAGGTCATGAGAAGAAATTGAAAAGGACAACATGCAAGAGGGATATAAAAAAATACAGCTTCCCGTATAGAATTATAGAAGCCTGGAACAACCTTGATGCAAAAGTGATTAATGCAAGAAGTATTCAGGACTTCAAAGGCAAACTGGATAATAGTAGATTTGGAGACGGGACAGTACGAGCATAGCTCTTTTCCTGTATGTTACAACTAGGTAAATACACACACACACACACACACACACACACACACACACACACACACACACACACACACACACACATACTAACAAACAATAAATTCACTATGCCAGGCAACACACTACATAATAAACAGACTATTTAATGAACTAGGCTACACACTTGGTGAGGCGGTGGCCAAGTTGGGGAGGCGGTGGCCAAGTGGTTAGCGTCTTGGAGTGCTGAACTCAATGTCCCGAGTTCGAATCCTGCCGGGGGCAACTCTTTCAAGAGCCTGGTAGGGGAGCAGAAGGTCCCGAGTTCAAGTCTCACCAAGAAGCAACTGTCAAAGCCATCGTCGAGTGACCGAAGCAACCCACATGCAGCATATACCTGTCTGCCGATTGTGTGTGTGACGGTGGACTCTAGGGGCTGCATGCGCCTAACTTGGAGATCAAGAACATCATAGAAAATGAGATCTTCACCTGAGACCACAGGTGTCACTATAAAAATCCAGCCTGCGCCACCAACGGGCGAGTTCAACCAACATCAAGACTCTGTATATGCCTACAGGCGCTATAGGCTACAACGTAAAAAAAACAAAAAAAAAAAACAACTTATGAACAATAAACTAACTATACCAGGCTGCACCTCATCATCATCATTATAAAAAAACCCGTCTACGGGTTTACAAGGGTGGGCAGGGTAGAGGCTCAGGGAAAGAGAGAACAAAAAGTAGAAGTAGTAAGGATCACCCAGTGAAATGGGTCACACAGCCTTTCACTCTCCCATTCAAGCCCTCAAAGATCATCGACTTCCCCCCAAATGCAAATTTTCCACAACATAAATTGCTTCACCTGAGTGTGAGCTACACACTAAAGAACAATAAACACAAAACACTCAGCCTTCAACTTTTAGTCTTCTACTACTTGCAACCAGTCAGCTTTTTCTTCTTGTCTGTGTTCTGGTTGCTAGACACACTTGAACTGTTTTTTACCCTTGGCATGCACTTCACTGTTCTTTTCTTTGCTGTAATTAGATGTGACAGCATTGAACAGGGCACCTGCCATTGAGAAGTACACCTTCTCGAGAAAACAGTGGTTGTTGGCACAGCGCAATGTGGCCATCTGGTCGTCTTCCTCCCCAAGGGTGACAATGACCTTTTGGAAGGCCGCCTTGGGCTTGGTGTAGCCGAATAGTGCATACCTCGTTGCCTTCTCCTTCCAAAGCCACCTGTATATGTAGCAAACGTCCTTGGTGAGAGAGACAGCGAACTAGGAGGAACTCACCAGCCTCCCGCGACTCAAGAACCTATGAATAATTTCACGGCGACGACCACATTCTGCCCGCGTAACTCCACATCCCCGTCGTCACCCACTTGTACGTTCACCTCGGAATGTTCACGTGAAGTCTCCTTGTTCACGAGGAGGTCATAGTAGGACCCACACATGTGAATGTTTAAGACCGCACGTGCTAGGTAACCGGCACGTAACCAATTGATTTTGACACAAAGGCTTGAATGGGTAGCAACCTTTTATGTCACACTAATAAAAACGTGCACGGAGTAATAACAAATACAAAAAAACACACTTACGGAGACGATTGCGGTAGTGCAGTTTTCCTCACAGAGGATTTTAGGGAAACTGACGCTCCCCGTTGGGGCCGGTATGCAGCACGGCGATTTCAAAACACTGGCGCATACACAGTCCAGAGATATAGTGGTCTATGACCCATGTTATAATGGGTTCGTTTAATATTTATAATTCATAATAGTTTTTTCAGGAACGAATCCTATTCATCAAGTTAGGGATACTTGAATATTAGGGTATGTGGCTATCAAGATTATGTCAAAAGCAGCAAGACTACGGTACCAATTACCCGCATTAGGTACCTACCCCATTGTATATGTATTATGTCCGAATTGTGTTAACATCTCTGCATCTCTACCCATGTAAATTTCTGATTATATCAAGGTTGACTAGTCCAATATTCCCTCGATATACTAGTACAGTGGTCAGCAACCTGCGGCTCTTTCAAGAGACCTGTGCTGCTCCTGCCACCTACTTAAAAAAGTCCAAATTATCGTTAAATAAAATGAGATAAAATAATGGCATAGATAGCCGCAGTACATACAATAGTGACCTAGGTCCTAGGTCTCTAGGAAAATATTGGGATGAATTCTTGTACTTATTATTATTATAATTATAATAATAATAATAATAATAATAATTATTATTATTATTATAATTATTATCACTATTATTATTATTATTATTATTATTATTATTATTATTATTATTATTAAACTGTATTTGATTATCTTGTCTGTGGGTATATTTAACTCCCATATGGTATTTAGAGGTATTTTCATACTTTCAACCAGTAATTGAGTACGGTTTTAAAGTATTTTTTTCCAGTGTATTTTGATGTGTTAAGAATGATGTCAGAAATGCATAATTTTGCAGTAAACCCCCTTTATCCCTGCTTTAGGTTAGGCTACTCAACCAACGTCCACGTTAAGTTAGCGAACTAGCGGGGGTCTTGGGGGGCGCAGCTCCCCAGTTATGTCAGGTTACATAACCAATATCCATGTATTGTATCAAACAGCAATTTTACCATTGTAGTTAAGGATTTAGTAGGATTTAGTAATTTTAGTAGGATTAGTAAGGATTTAGTGAGTACAAAGTACTCATTGTAGCTGAGTACTTTGGGCAGTTATTCACGGTGGACCCTCCAACTGAGCAGCTTCACACCACTGGGTTACAGGCAGTGGATGCTGATCCTCCCATTGACGAAAGCGCACCCTCTCTTGACGAAGTCAGAGAGGCTGTAGCAAAGTTGAGGGGTGGAAAGGCAGCTGGTGTTTGTAATATCAGTGCGGAGCTCCTCAAAGCTGGGGGTGAGGCCATGATCCACGGGTTGCATGCTGTCCTGACTGCCGTGTGGCAATCAGGTACCATTCCTCCTGACTGGAAAAGGGGGCTGGTCGTCCCTATCTGGAAAGGGAAAGGGGACCGTCAGGACTGCAACAATTACCGCGGTATTACACTGCTCAGCGTACCAGGCAAGGTGCTTGCCCATCTATTGCTGACACGGATTCGCAGCCGTCTGGTGAAGCATCAGAGACCTCAGCAGTCTGGGTTCACGCCTGGTAAGTCAACAACGGATCGTATCCTAGCGCTTCGTGTCCTGGTGGAACGCCGACGTGAGTTTCGACAGGGGATGCTTGCAGCCTATGTTGATCTCAAGAAGGCATTTGACTCAGTGCATCATGAGTCACTCTGGGATCTTCTGCGACTTCGAGGGATTCCTGCAAGGACTATTGGTTTGATAACTGGTCTGTATTCTGGGACTGAGAGTGCTGTGAAGTGTGGGGCAGGTGTATCCGGCTTCTTTCCTGTGAATACAGGAGTGAGGCAAGGGTGCGTCCTTGCCCCATCACTTTTCAACGCTTGTATGGACTGGGTATTGGACAAGGTTGTAGATCAAAGTGATTGTGGAGCATCCGTTGGCAACACCAAGATCACTGATCTTGTTTTTGCCGATGATGCAGTAATCTTTGCTGAGTCGCTGGAGGTCCTGGTGATGGCTCTCGAGGTGCTGCACGAGGAGGCAAAGCCTTTGGGACTTGAGGTCTCCTGGCTTAAGACCAAGGTCCAGGTGTTTGGAGACTTACTAGATGAAGCAGTACAGTCTGTTCATGCGTGCGGCGAGGACATTGAGATCTTGGAAAGTTTTACATACCTTGGTAGCGCAGTCCATAATGACGGCGGGTCACGTCAAGAAGTCTTACGGCGGATTGGCATAGCCCACGGTGTTATGGACTCGCTCAGCGGGAGTATTTGGCGTTGTCGGTACCTGTGCAGGAGGACAAAGATCCGGATCTTCAAATCGCTTGTGATCCCTGTCTTACTCTATGGTTGTGAGACATGGACACTAAATAGTGACTTGAAGAGACGAATCAATGCCTTTGGTAATAAGTGTCTTCGCAGAATCATGGGGTATCGCTGGGATGATTACGTGTCAAATCAGCGATTGCACCGTGAGACTGAATCGAGGCCTATTACCTGCACAGTCCGTCAGCGCCAACTTCGGCTATATGGGCATGTGGCACGCTACCCTGAAACCGATCCTTCCCATCGGGTTGTATCTGTAAGAGACAATCCGGCGTGGAGGAGGCCAAGGGGGTGCCCACAAGGCTCGTGGCTGGGGCAAGTTGATGTTTCTTGTCGAGAGCTGCTTGGTATGGGAAAGGAGCCTGCATGGGAACTCGCGCATGGTGACCCCCGGGAGTGGCGTCGTAGGGTGGGCGAGGCGACGCGCCCCCCGGCGTATGCCCCCAATGATTGATGATTGATTGTTAAGGATTTAACTAGAGATTTTTTCCAGGAATTGGTTAGTAATTCCCATAGAATTTATTGGTTATATATTTTTATGTATTTTTGGCCTTACGTCATCCTATAGTGTGTTTACCGCATATATTTTACGTCATCCACATAATATACTATAAGTACAGAGCTCTTCTCCACTTTCCCCGGCTAAAACACCGCGTTCCCGATGGGTTCCCAGGTTTGTCATGGAGGGGGGGGGGGTATAACTGCAAAAAGAGTAATTTCCGAAGATTTTTAATGTGACCATTATTCTTAACACATCAAAATACATGGGAAAAGAGTACTTTTGACCTCGTACTCAATTACTGGTTGAAAATACCAACTTACCTTAACCCTTTCACGCACGAAAAGTTTAATAAGTTTTTCCGTCCGCTGCAACATCCGTCTTATGCTCCCTAAGGGACCCCGCGAATTGGCCAGACTGTGCGGCGAATAATTTTTTTATGTTATCAATTTCACCAACGTGTATTCTTTTTTCCTGGCATTATTATATATCATTGGTTTTGCAAGAGATTATTCTGCCTTATGAAAGAAAAAAATAACAAGAAATGCAAATAAATAGCGGAATTTACCGACTCCGAAAAAATATTGAGTAAAGAGAAATAAGAAATACTTACGTTCACCACTTCGTAGCTCAAAACTTCCTGAGTCAACTTTTTATGGTTTATATGCCAATAAAAGCGGAGTTTTATGAGGATTCCAACGCTACCATTATAATTTTCATATGGCCATTATGGCCAGCTCGGGACACGTTTTAAAGGGACGACAATCCGCGCGCACAGGCTGCCTGCTGAGTGGAAACTGACATACAAACCCTTATCATTTCACATCCATTCACACGAGAGTTGACAATTAGTTTATTTTATAGGTCTAGGTTGGATCTTTGACGCAAAACATTTTGACGTAATTCTGATAAATACTTTATTTTGGGCGAATTTTTAAGTTTTTTGACGCAATTCGCGTCAAAAGCTCAGATTGCAGACGGGCCCGTTTTGACGCGATCGTGTCACCGTGCGTGAAAGGGTTAAGGAGGGAGGATATTTTATTGTTTTGTAATTTCCATTCATAATTTACACTGCGGCTCCATCAGCACTGTATTTTTGCCAAGTCTGAAGAAACTGGCTCTTCTCGAATTCAGGGTTGCCGACCTGTGCACTAGTATAAAGCATATGGGAAAACAAGCTCTATGCCAACAGCCACCATTTCATGAGATTATTATCAACACCTATTCGACGAAAATTGTTGACCATATTTCATACCTCTATCCTCAATGACTCATTCAAGCCAATTTTCCATCCCACACTATATAACATTTTCTCCATATAAGTACCTAGAAAAGCTAGTTAAATATGCAAATTCTTTAACAAGAATCTGACTCAAATGAAATATCCAACATAAAATTCATAAAATACTCACATCTCCATCTTCCTCCACCTCCTCGTCAACAACCTCGGCTCTGTATTCTAGCAGTAAATCTCGAATGGGCTTGGAGTCAAGATCTCTGCAGATGAATGGATGCTGCAGAAAATATTTTCACGTTAGTATTCATTGTAGATTCATTCAATCCACATATTTCTAACCTTCTATCAACACTGCATAATTTATGCAGTTATCCGGATCTTAAAGTCGCTTCTGATCCCTGTCTTATTCTATGGTTGTGAGACATGGACACTAAATAGCGACTTGAAGAGACGAATCGATGCCTTTAGTAATAAGTGTCTCCGCAGAATCATGGGGTATCGCTGGGATGATTACGTGTCAAATCACCGATTGCACCGTGAGACTGAATCGAGGCCTATTACCTGCATAGTCCGTCAGCACCAACTTCGGCTATATGGGCATGTGACACGCTACCCTGAAACCGATCCTTCCCATCGGATTGTATCTGTAAGAGACAATCCGGCGTGGAGGAGGCCAAGGGGGTGCCCACAAGGCTCGTGGCTGGGGCAAGTTGATGTTTCTTGTCGAGAGCTGCTTGGTATGGGAAAGGAGCCTGCATGGGGTCTCGACCGTGGTGACACCCGGGAGTGGCGTCGTAGGGTGGGCGAGGCGACGCGCCCGCTGGCGTATGCACCCAATGATTAATTGATTGATTGTGACAGGTTGGTTGAATTGCATGCCGCAGTGCCTCCATATTACCTAGAATCAGGATGTCAAGTAAAAACGGAAATGGTCGGAGGACAACGTGCAGTACAGGTTCACGTATTGCTCAGAGAGGGATGGAGCAGCCTTGGATGGATAGCATCTTTAATGCCTGCTTTGCTATGTGAAGTTGTCCAATTCCAGCCTTATACCAGCAAAATTGCGAGAATACACTACCCTCCAGAGTTTCACGCTATGCAAGTTTCGCGATCCTCGAATTTCGTGCTGAGTCCTAAATTCTTACCATCCCGACTTTCGCGCATTATATCCCCGAGTTTCGCGCTGCTTTGTACATTTATTTATTTTATTTTTTTTTTTTTTATATAGGTGTGTGTGTGTGTGCCTACGGCGCCGTTAGGCAGTGACCTCCAGGGGTGGGATGGTAGGCCCTGGAGGTTAACTTGAGGGCTGTGATGGTTGGTTCTTGCCCGTGGTGGCGCAGACAGAATTTCTATAGTGACGCCTGTGATTAGAGGCTCATGCCGCCCCCTGTGTCCTCCGATGTACTCGCAATCGAAGGTAGAGTTAATGGGCAGCGTGTGGGTGTTCTTAGGCCACTCAACGGTGCAGAGAAACATTTTAAGTGGATTTTACAGCCCTCATCAAGGATTGAACTCGGGTCACCGAGAACGCCACTCGGAGACTTCTTCTTCTTCTTGTGACCTTTTCTGCTTAGTATCGCTTTGTAGGTCGTCTGTCAAGCTCGTGCTCGAGCTTGACACATATCTTGACGCTAACCACTCTGCTACCGCCTCCCATAAGAGACGTACGGGACACGTCTTCCTTCCTTCCTGCTTAGTATAGTATTATAATAGGCTTAGTATAGCTTGTATGTAGTTTTGCTTTGTTTTTTTTTCCTTTTGTTTGTGTTTTTCTCTACAGGAGCAGCCGGTGTCGCATAAGATAGGTAACACCTCGAAATAAGTAGCACCTTACCTTACACCCCCGCCGTTCCTTACTTATTTACCACAAAATACTCCTTTATAAGTGATTAACCATGACGTGTGTGGTACTGTGGTTTCTGGAGGTGACAGGAGAGAAGAGAGGAAGGCATTGTGACAGTGTTATTGCCGTATAACACTGTCACACAACCATCAGCTGACAAAATATGTGTCAAGCTCACTCACTCAGACCAAAACAGCATCTGCTGGGTGACTCCCAACTCAAGGTCAATTTCAAGCTCTTCTCCTCCCTCCTCTTCTCTACGTAGTGTTGGCCGAAGCCACCACCCCGGGAGGCGGGTCACAAACCCTAGGCTAACAACCAGTACCCATTCACTGCTGGGTGGACAGGGGCTTGGGGCATTTTCAGGATATTTTTTGGGGAAAAAGTGAGTCTTATAAGCTGTAAAATACCTAGGGTACTGAAGCAAGTGATTGCCTTGCACTTGGATGAGCTGGGAAAGTCATACAATGGATATTTCCCTGACCAAGCACAATACCCATCATGGGTGACAGCCATTTGCTTTCGACGTTGCAGTCAGATGTCAACGATCAATACCGTGACGACCTCATCGAACTTCTGTAGAGCCACAATCAACAACTACTCTTCGGCACAAATACGCTCTCAACGTTTTGGTGCCGCCAAATGGAAGGATATCCTTTCATCGCTAAAAAAAACCTTGAGATCCTCACGCCATTTGTCAAACCGTATCTCTGTAAGCCTGCATTTTCAAAACTGGTGGACACAAAAACAAAGAAAAGGAGCAGGCTTGCATGCGAAAGAAATGAGGGTAGCCCCTGCCAAAACAAAGCCACGCATTTGCCAGATCACTTCCCAAAAACAATAACAAAATATCTCATTAAAATCCAGTTCTTCTTATTATCCCAGAGTACTTTTGAATTTTGAAGTGACCGGCGACGAAGGTTGACGGCGACCCGGAACTTAAACTCCAACAGCTCTCCCCAATGCCTCATCACCTTCTCTCCTCTTCACATACCTAAACCATCTCAATCTCCCTACTCTCAGCACTGCACTCAGCTCCTTTAATCCACATCTTCTTGCCACCTCTTCACTGAACACCTCATGTCTCCATATGATCCCAGTCATATACCTCAACATTCATCGATCACAACAAAACAACACATCCTGTAACTTCTTCGTCAAAGCCCATGTCTCAGAATCATACAGCATAATTGTTCTTATACATGCTTCAAAAACTGCATGTTCATTCAATGCATCTAAATTACCTTTTTATCTATTTTTTACTTTATAAACAGGTAAGACATTCATATGTCATATTTGATGACTGAATTAATATAATCTTCATTCTAATGTATTTGAGGTATTGTACAGTGCCCTCCCGAGTTTCACGCTATCCGAGTTTCGTGATCCTCGAGTTTCGCTCCGAGTCCTAAATTCTTACAATCCCGACTTTCGAGCATTATCTCCCGAGTTTCGCACTGCTTCCAACACTTTTTTTTCCCCTTTTTTTTCTGCCTACAAGTGCCGTTAGGCAGTGACCTCCAGGGGTGGGATGGTAGGCCCTGGAGGTTCACTCGAGGGCTGCGATGGTTGGCCCTCGCCCGTGGTGGCGCAGGCAGGATTTTTATAGTGACGCCTGTGATTAGAGGCTCATGCCGCCCCCATGTGTCCTCCGATGCACTCGCAATCGAAGGTAGAGTTAATGAGCAGCATGTGGATGTTCATAGGCCACTCGACGGTGCAGAAAAAGATTTTAAGTGGATTTTACAACCCTCATCAAGGATCGAACTCGGATCACCGAGAACGCCACCCGGAGACGCTAACCACTCTGCTATCGCCTCCCCTAAAACCCCGTACACACTACCACTCACCACCATCGGCGCTTCCCGTTGATCGAGTGTTCGTCACTCAAAAGTGGCCGTGTGGATAGGATGTCGACGAGCAAATTGTAAGTAACTTTGGCAACGGCATTGCTCGTCGGCAAGCACCGACGGGAAGCACCGACGGTGATGAGTTGTACTGTGTACAGGGCTTAAGAGATGTACGGGACACGTCTTCCTACCTTTGGCAGTCACGCGCGCTGCAGGTCACAAGAAGAGGAAGAGGGAGGCATTTTGTAAACAAAGGAGACGTATTCCTCCTCCCACCTGAAATGTTATATATCTCCGAACCTATTGATTTGCAACAGAAAACTCAGAGAGAGGAGGCTCTTAGAATCCAAAAAGGTAAACAGAAACCATATTCACAATTGTGTAGGACCTTTCGGTCTAGTGCAAAATATTACCTTGGTTTTCCTGTAATATCAAGATTAAGATCAAGTTCCTCTCCTCTCCTCCTACTCCTCCTCTCATCTAGTGTTGGCCGAAGGCACCACCCCGGGAGGCGGGTCACAAACCCCTGGCTAACACCCGGTACCCATTCACTCACTGCTGGGTGGACAGGGACTCGGGGCATTTTCATGGTATTATTGGGGGGAAAAAGTGAAGTCTTATAAGCCGTAAAATACGGTACCCCTCGCTCCGGAATAAATAACCATTATTTCAGTGTTTTCAATACCCAAGTTTCGCGATCTGCGAGTTTAGCACTATGCCTTCGGAAGAAAGCAAGAACGAACCTCGGGAGGGTACTATATGAGGTGAAAACTGTCTCAAAATGCTGACTGGTTGTGATAAGAATTTATGAAACAGAAAAAAAAAATGTTGGTTAATTACTCATAAATTAATTACCAACATACAGGTATAACTATGCTATCTGATCCTATTGCAGCATATTAGAAGCTTAAATAAATGCATATATACTAAATAACTGGTTTCACACACACATTTTAAAAACTTTTATATAAAGGGTCTTTTTGCCATAGCTGTACTATGTCGCGAGAAGGGAATCTTCTGTATGGTACATCGGTGGCCCATATCGCGGTTAACGCGTTAGGCTGGTTACATGATTACCCGCTCAAGCTATAATGTAACAACAAATAATTTACAACATTTTTGTAAAACTTCCACCCTTTTCCTAAATTATATCATAATTTAGCAGTCAATAACGGCAACAAAATAAAATATCACCTTAAGGAGCTCTGGAGCTGATGGTCTGAGAGCTGGATCCTTTACAAGGCACTTGCTAATGAAGTCATTGAACTCCTTTGAATATCTGGAAAAATAAGTGATAAAATTTATGTATATACCTTAAAATATATGTAGCAAACCTGGTCTGCCTTTGAGATACAGCTGTAACAAAAATTAACATTACTGACGATATTCAAGAGATCTTTTAATTACTTGCCTAACAGTAACTCCTTTTTCATCGCCCATCTTTGCTCATGAGCCCACTGACATACAAGAGTTTTTCATAAATGCCGTCACTAACTTCAATGATGAAGTTTGAATTTGTGCAATATCCGGGAAATAAAGCAGACTATGAAATGATAGGAATAGTAAGATGCATTACTAAAATTAACATTTGACAAGTATGGTCAAGAATGTAATGATATATATAAAAGAAGTTATAAGTTGGCGAGGTTATTTAATCGATAAAGTCCGGATGACCACTCAGAGAGCCATATATTTACCATGCCTGTGTGGGCCCAGATGGCTGTGGAGTAGGCACAGCACGTCCTGCCATACTTTTGAAAGAAATCCCGCTTTTTCTCAGTGTGTCGTCAGTAAGCATTGGGCAAAAGTTGCCAAATGATTGATTTAGTACTTGTAGCTATGAGACCCAATAAACACACACACACAGAGAGAGAGAGAGAGAGAGAGAGAGAGAGAGCGAGAGCGAGAGCGAGAGAGAGAGAGAGAGCGGAGAGCGAGAGCGAGAGCGAGAGCGAGAGCGAGAGCGAGAGCGAGAGCGAGGAGAGCGAGAGCGAGCGAGAGCGAGAGCGAGCGAGAGCGAGAGCGAGCGAGAGCGAGAGCGAGCGAGAGCGAGAGCGAGCGAGAGCGAGAGCGAGCGAGAGCGAGAGCGAGCGAGAGCGAGAGCGAGAGCGAGAGCGAGCGAGAGCGAGAGCGAGCGAGAGCGAGAGCGAGCGAGAGAGAGAGCGAGAGAGAGAGCGAGAGAGAGAGCGAGAGAACGAGAGCAAGAGCGAGAGAGAGCGAGAGAGAGAACAAAATAAATTGTTCGGCATGACTCCGACCCAGAAAACATACCCTGCCTCCCTTCCGGTGTCGGTAACGTTGTGGTGATGTTATATGCCCAATCAATGCCTGATACATTAAAACCCCTTTATCTTTATCTTATCACAATATGTGTGCAGGCCTAGCCGAGTCAGCCTTTCTGCCGAGTTGGGAACTTCAACTTTTCATCCCAAAACACAATAAATCTAAGTTATTGAAAAAAGTCAAACTTTAAGGGGAGGCGCCGCCAAATAATGGGTATTTTTCACTATTCCAGCCATTTTATAAAAGTTACTCCGAAAAATAGCTGAACATGTCAAGCGTTCTCTGTGAAAGTTTGGCAGCTGTACGATAATTCTTTCCCTTTCAAATAAATGTATTTGTATTATCAATTTTGAGGTCTCCTCCCTGCAGAAACCTCAGTTTTCTATTGATATCTCGCAAGTGCAATTATTGTACTTTGGAGACTTATAACTCCATTAGTTGTGAACATTATAAAAAATAAAAAATATCTGCTGAAAGATGAATGAATGGTAAATAATTTGCCCAGTTGATTTTTTTTTTTTTTTTTCTAAACAAAAAAACACTGCTGATATGATTTATTGAAAGTAAAAGAAGGGGTAGAATTATGGGGTTCATAAAATGGTGATTTTGGTCATTTTTTTGCACAGCAATGGTGAGACATATCAAAAAATTGAGTGCGCAATTTCTAACTGGTGGTTTCATAAGTAAAACTACCCAATATCATACATATTGAGTGAACATGCTGGCTTCCATTTATGTTTCTAGCTCTGCTTTTTTTACAAATAATAAATACTCGTTTGAATTTTTTTTCCTGCAGAAGAACGAAAGCAATTGTGCTGATACATGCAGATCTTATTGCATTTACTTAAGTCTTCAAAGAAAGAAATACCTTAGAACAATTAAAATAATATGAATGTACCCTCCACTAATGCTAGGAGGCGCCTCCCCTTAACAATAAACAGTAAAGGTGGCTAACCAGTGACGGCTCATGGCTAAGGCTGCAGAGCTGCAGCACCCCCAGACACTCACTGCAGGTGTAACCCATACAATTCAAACTTTGGATAATCCTACCTGTTTCAGGCCAAGTTCGAATTTTTCAACAACTTTCCAAAATCCGAACTGAAGTTCAAATTGTCCACACATTTTTCGAATTATCAGAGTTTTCTGCAGCATCTTCCATCTCCTCTGTGCCATCCACTTCATCAGCCAGACTCCACATCGCCTCCAACACATTAAGCACCTCAAGCACTCAAGACCTCACCTTACAAGTCCCCAGAGTGACACCATGTTGCGTTCAGTAGCAGTCACCCCCCCTTTTACTATGAATTACTTGTATATAAAATCAAGGTAGAAAAGTCCCCAGAAAAAATGCTCCTGTACCTATCATAATTGTTCCCTCTGCGTTAATATGCTTCATTCTACAATCTCGCATACAACAGCAATATCTCTGTACCAATTAATTGTGGGATGAGAGACTTTACTGTACTATGTATTGAATGAATACTGTAATGGCTAGACATTTTATATGCATTCAGTCCCCATATTTGCGCTTGGCGCCAGGCTGTTGTCCCCGCTGGCGGATGCCAGTTAATGTTTTTCTGGTGGCGGGAAAGGATTCCAGTCTGTGGGAGGGGTTTTAGGCTCATAGTTGCCTCCCCACGAGTAGCAGGGTGCGCTAGCAGAGACACCCGAAGTAAATTGCATGTGGTGGCTGATAGGAATTCAGGCATGCATAATAAGAAACAGGGTATAGAAAATATGTTTAGATGAGCCGAAGTGGCAACGCGCCACCAGCCGCCATCTTGGAGGATCCAGGTCGGCCTGGGTCGCTTACTCTGTTACAGGTCACGGCCACGACTACACCTCCCCCAGCCGAGGACGTCTTCTGGACCTCTCGCCACCTCCTTCCAGTTCCCCGCGTGTCTGGTGCTTGATTCCTGCTAACAGACGCAGGACAAGTCATACCGCGAGGAGAAGGAGGGCTTGGTAGAGGCAGACGCAAGCTGGGAGCAAGGAGCGAGTCGCTAGACAGGAAGTCGACCACGTGTGTGCGCGACGAGGACCACAGGCTCGAGGCTACAGGTTCTTATAATCATAATCCATAACCCCTTATATCTATTCCCCAGCCAGATAACCAGAAGCGGTAGGCTATCATAGGCATATGTAGGGAAGATATTTAGGGCGTGATTTAGTGGATGAATCTTGTGTTGGGGGTGCTATTTTTGTTATGTGTAGATCTTGTAAATAAACTAGATAAGGTGTTTACCAAGTGTTTATTGTTTACCCTGTATGTAGTCCTGGACTGATAGCTTCATAGTGAGTCAAACAAAGAACCCGAAGGTGATTTGATTATTGTGAGGTAAGTGAAGTCTAAGTACTTAAAACCCCCAGTAAAAATCTAAACCTTTACAAGTGGAGCCCACACAGGGACTCATTCTTGCTAGTCCAGGAGTACACAGGGTAATTTATTCTAGACAGCAAATAGCCCCGCCAGCATGAGTGTTCAGATATATAAGGAAGAGGCGGAGTCGATAGGCTACGTGGAGCCAAAAGAAATACAAGAGTATGTTCTCAGTAGGCAACGAGATGAAAGAGAGGAGAGGCAGCAATTGCGAGAGTACGAGAAGGAATTGAAGCTCATGGAGACACAGAGAGTGGAGCAAGTACAACAAATAGAGGAGAGGGAGAAAGACCGCGAGCATGAAAAGGAGTTGAGAGAGAGAGAGGAGAGGGAGAAAGCCCGCGATCACGTGGAGAGAGAGGAAAGGGAAAAGGAGTTGAGAGAGAGACAGGAGAGGGAAAGAGAGCGAGAGAGAGAGTGGGAGCAAGAGAGGGAACATAGGCAGCAAGAGAGGGAACATGAGTTGGAAGTGTTACGAGTAAGTAACAACGGGGGAAGAGCGCCGACAGTTATGAACCGGCCTAAAGTAAAACTTCCGATGTTCAAAGAAGGCGATAGGATGGAACACTTCATAGGAAGGTTCGATGATGTGGCAGACCTTTTGGAATATGACGAGATCACGCGTAGACTTCAGTTTACGACCTTGTTTGAGGGTAAGGCACTCGAGGTTCTCTATAGACTGGATAAACATAGCCGTGACTATGGTCAGATGAAACATGCCCTCTTAAAGGCATATGGGCTGAGCACTGAGTGCCTTAAGCAGCAGTATTTTGAAGCTCAGCTGCAGGAGAACGAAACTGCCTCACAGTTCGCCGTGAGAATCGCCGGGAATTTGCGAGACTGGCGCAAAAGTGATGGAGCTGAGGAGACTGTCGAGGGCATCAAAGATTTAATTCTGCGCGCTCAATTCTTAAAGTCATGCCCGGAAGCGCTAATCGCGATGTTGAAAATTGATCGGGTCAATCAGTTGCCTGAAATGGGTAGAGTCGCCGATGCGTATTTTGAGGCATATGCGGAAAAGGCTGAGCCACCGAACGTAGTTTGGGTCGAGGCTGCAGATACGCCAAGGGAAGACGATAGCTCGCCACGACGCGATACGGCGACGCCAGCCCGTAAGACTGAGCCCACATATAGTGCCCCAGTTGTAAACCCTCGTCGCTTTCAGGCAAGCTATAGGCCAGCACAAAGGGAAACTGGAGGCCGTGGAGTAAATCTCGAAGCGAGTAATACCCGACGGCACAAAAATGCTGCGGCCGTTCACAAGGAGCCCCACTGCCCACTCCACAAGCAGTATACTGCACCGAAACCGGTATTTCGCAATTCGCCGAGCCACAAAAGGCCGCGGGACGATATTCCACGGAGAAAGGTAGTTCGTCAGGTAATGGCAACGGCCGTCATGCATGAAGCAAAGTTCGGGGATGAGGTAAACATAGATTCTCCTGCTGACTTTGAGAACAGCGAGGCCGTCAGGAGGGAGGTAGAGACAGATCCTTCACTCGAGAACGTGCGACGGCATTACTGCGAAGGAATGGTCAGAACAGTGCGCGGTAATTATACGAGCTTTGTAGAGCGAGATGGTAATTTATACCGCGAGTTCATAACTCCCCGGGGCCACGAGAGATTTCAATTCGTCGTGCCTGAAAAATATCGCTATGCCGTATTCGAGTTAGATCACTGCGATGCCACAGGTGCCCACTCGAGCAGGAAGAAAACGTGGAAACGTATCGCCGAGAAATTTTATTGGCCAGGCATGGGCCATGATTTGAGCAGATGGGTGCATTCCTGCGAAGTGTGTCAAAACACGAACGACAGCGACATAGAGCTGTATGAACCTCACGAGTACAATGAGGAACAGATGGGGTGTTTGTAGGGTATAAGAGCCCACTCCCCTCAGAGTTAGGGAGAGGACTCCAGGGCTGTGTCCACCTGAGGCCACCCTAGGGGATCCTCCACGGCAGCATGTTAGACTGGATTAACAATTGCATGATCCACTAATATTTCCCTAGCATGGCACGGGTGCATGTATTTAGGAAATCATAGGCAGGTAGACAGGATTGAATTTTTGTAACACAATTGTATACGTACCAGATTACATTCACCTGTACCACCTACACTATGTATATACCCTACGCCACATAACACTTGTTGGTAATTAAATGTGACGCGTCTTGACGTCCAGTTTGGGTCCGATACAGGGTTTGCTAGAAACTTTGGAGTTTTTATCCCCTAGACTTTGAACTTAACGTACATGCGGGGGTTTTTTCCGCTCATTGGTTACA
This sequence comes from Chionoecetes opilio, assembly GCA_016584305.1. NCBI lineage: Eukaryota > Metazoa > Arthropoda > Malacostraca > Decapoda > Majidae > Chionoecetes > Chionoecetes opilio. Next base: position 118,655 of record JACEEZ010021590.1, read on the forward strand.
AGCAAAACCCCTGTAAACGGTTTAAAGTACACACACCACAGAGTGCCTGGATGTGTGACTGCCTTATTTAGGTCGGATCTAATGAATTAGATAATTTACATTTAACCTGCATGATGCTATAACATGTTCAGGTAGTCGGGAAATTCTTTCTGCGGAAAGAATTTTATCTAGGTGGGGCGAATGTAATGGCTAGACATTTTATATGCATTCAGTCCCCATATTTGCGCTTGGCGCCAGGCTGTTGTCCCCGCTGGCGGATGCCAGTTAATGTTTTTCTGGTGGCGGGAAAGGATTCCAGTCTGTGGGAGGGGTTTTAGGCTCATAGTTGCCTCCCCACGAGTAGCAGGGTGCGCTAGCAGAGACACCCGAAGTAAATTGCATGTGGTGGCTGATAGGAATTCAGGCATGCATAATAAGAAACAGGGTATAGAAAATATGTTTAGATGAGCCGAAGTGGCAACGCGCCACCAGCCGCCATCTTGGAGGATCCAGGTCGGCCTGGGTCGCTCACTCTGTTACAGGTCACGGCCACGACTACACTTCCCCCAGCCGAGGACGTCTTCTGGACCTCTCGCCACCTCCTTCCAGTTCCCCGCGTGTCTGGTGCTTGATTCCTGCTAACAGACGCAGGACAAGTCATACCGCGAGGAGAAGGAGGGCTTGGTAGAGGCAGACGCAAGCTGGGAGCAAGGAGCGAGTCGCTAGACAGGAAGTCGACCACGTGTGTGCGCGACGAGGACCACAGGCTCGAGGCTACAGGTTCTTATAATCATAATCCATAACCCCTTATATCTATTCCCCAGCCAGATAACCAGAAGCGGTAGGCTATCATAGGCATATGTAGGGAAGATATTTAGGGCGTGATTGAGTGGATGAATCTTGTGTTGGGGGGTGCTATTTTTGTTATGTGTAGATCTTGTAAATAAACTAGATAAGGTGTTTACCAAGTGTTTATTGTTTACCCTGTATGTAGTCCTGGACTGATAGCTTCATAGTGAGTCAAACAAAGAACCCGAAGGTGATTTGATTATTGAGAGGTAAGTGAAGTCTAAGTACTTAAAACCCCCAGTAAAAATCTAAACCTTTACAAATACTTTCAAAACACATGGTATATCAGCTACATATAAGAGTCACATATGCAACCATAATTTTCATACACAATTTTGCAACCAGTTTCAACAACCTTGAAGGCTTGATAGCTCTTAGGCCTCTTTCACAAGCTACGGTTTGGTCCCGTGGATTTTTACAGTTCGGCGCCGTGAAATTCAGTCGACTGAATATTCCTATGGAGGCCTTCACACGTCACAGTCACGGCACATCTATCATTTCGGCGCCGTATGCACCCGGGGCTCACCACTGGATCGGTCCGGTCCCATGTCTAGCCACGGGACCGGATGAGCCAGTCGACTGAACTTTTAATGGGTGTGTTCACACAACCCGGCAGTCTCCCGCATATACACGGCTGCCACCGAGGCCCCCGAGATATACCAGGCCTGTTCGATCGCTTGTGACAAACGTAATTACACACAAACCTCGATTTCCCGGACCTCGATTTCCCGGATATCGGATTTGCCGGACAAAATCCGAGGTCTGGGGATATGTCAGTCCCGGACAAATTTTTTTTTTTTTTTTTTTTTTTTTTTTTATACGTTGAAATGACTGGTCCTGTTCGTAAATTGACAAAGTTGTCTGGCAGTCCGAGCGTCTCCTGTCACCCCTGGTCAGTGTCCACGCCTCCCGCCAGGTGGCAGCATGCTCAGCGGTCGTATTGTTTACATTTGGGCATACGACACTCACGGTTCACCTGCACATCCTCCGTCAGTCCCCTGAATCCCACTGTCCCTGGTGCAGGAACATCTCTGAGACTATTGAACACTTTCTGCTGCCTCCCGCCAGGTGGCAGCATGCTCAGCGGTCGTATTGTTTACATTTGGGCACACGATACTCACGGTTCACCTCCACAGCCTCAGTTATTTCCCTGACCCCCACTGCCCCTGGTGCAGGAACGTCTCTTGAGACTATTGAACACTTTCTGCTGCCTCCCGCCAGGTGGCTGCATGCTCAGCGGTCGTATTGTTTACATTTGGGCACACGACACTCACGGTTCACCTGCACGGCCTCCGTTAGTCCCCTGACCCCCACTGCCCCTGGTGCAGGAACGTCTCTTGAGGCTATTAAATACTTTCTGCTGCCTCCCGCTAGGTAGCAGCATGCTCAGCGGTCGTATTGTTTACATTTGGGGACACGACACTCACGGTTCACCTGCACTGCCTCAGTTAGTCCTCTGACCCCCACTGCCCCTGGTGCAGGAACGTCTCTTGAGACTATTGAACACTTTCTGCTGCCTCCCGCCAGGTGGCAGCATGCTCAGCGGACGTAAAAGTCCGCGGAGGGGTAGTTGATATTGGTGGTTGCCGTACAGTAAATACTAGAGTAGGATAAACGTCCAGGGGTGGGTAATGTGGTTTTTTTTTTTTTTATTCTCTTACTGTCTTCTTTATAGGGACTGGCAACTAAGCGGGCTTTGTGTTACCCATTTTTGTTGTGCCCTTGGCCAGTTCTTTGTGACGAAAAAAAAAAAAAAAAAAAAAGGCATCGGACTGTTGCGATTCCCGGACTTTTGCGGTTCCCGGACCAGTGCTCCCTCCTATTAGTCCGGGAAAATGAGGTTTGTGTGTACTCATTTATCAGAAAATGATATATAACAATAGAAAGCTAATACAATTTCGCTTCTTTTGGTACTCCATGTCAAAAGTTTTTTCACAAAATATTATTTGGCGACGAGAATAACTGAATTCCCTGTTTATGCATATTTCTTCAGTCTCATAATGGCATTTATTTAGTATGTTTTACTGTGTTTTATGTGCTAATCTTATAGAACAAACATTTCCGAAGATAACAGCATATCAATTATACTTATATAAGTATTTGGTCGTGGGCATATTACTCTGGAATGTAAACTTTTCCACCAGGTTCTTCCCATCACCTTCTGTTGGTGATACATCACTGGTGATATGCCTAAGTGTCGGCACGGTCCGGCACCGGAGGTTTCAGAGGAGAGAGCCGTGAACCTCCGGCGCAGGACCACAAAAATCCACGGGGCCAAACCGTAGCGTGTGAAAGAGGCCTTACAGTTAGGGAGAAAATGCAAATTCTAACAAAATCAAAACCTCTTACTTGGATGGGTAGTCCAGTCTTGGAGGATCAGATTTCTGTATTTTGAGCATAACTCGGACGGGAGATATTTCGTGGTTTGGAGGATCCATCTGGGCAAATTCAATTAGAGAAATACCCAGTGACCACACATCAGCCTGTAGAGACAAAAAATAAAAAATTAATATTAACAGCTAAAGGGACAGGACACAGAAATAAGGAGGAAAAGTGAGAAAAAGTGAAAGATGCCAATATGTACAGTTGGCTCGATATAGAAAGGGGAAACTTTCTTCAAACATCATTTACATTCCAAATTTTTTCGCTACTCACATCAGATACAGAGACAAGCGGTGATAACCTGATGGATGACACCCACCTAAGTATCACCCATACTAGGGTAAAGGAAACAAGACAGGCACGGGGAGTGACCGCAAGATTAGCAGGGCAAATAAGAACATTCTCTCTCTCTTTCTCTTTCATTTGGGTTGACAGACCAAATCTGGATTCAAAATGTGGAGAATCTCAATTGCCGCACCCTAATATGCAAGTGTTTGTATTTCTTTACCTGGTTGTATTTACCGAGTTATATTTTACAGGGCCTGAGCTACACTCGTGTGGTCCCGTTTTCCTATCTACATTTATCCAGTCTTTCTTTCAATTGGTGCACATTATTTGCCGACATCACCTCTTCATTTAGTCCATTCCAAACTTCTACATTTCAATGAGGGAAGTTGTACTTCTTTTATGTTAATCAGGCATCTCCTTTTTCCCAATTTATTTGTATGTCCTCTTGTGTATTGACCTTCTCTTTGTTTCCGAGTCAGTAGTCTCTCATTGTCTGTTTCTTCCATCTTAGCTATCAGTTTAAATTTTTTTATTAAGTCTCCTCTTTCTCTTCTCTGCTCAAGTGTTGGTAACTATATTTCCTTCAACCTTTCCTAATCAGAAATTTCTTCTTGCTCTGGTACCATCTTTGTTGCCATTCTCTGTATCCTCTCCAACTTTTTCACATGCATCTTTTTATATGCAGACCATACAATGGCAGCATATTCCATTTTGGGTCGGATCATTGTAGTAATTAACTTACTCATCATATTTTTTTCAATGTAATGAAATGCCACTCTAATATTCTTCAAAATCCTGTACGTATCTCTATAATCCTGTACGTACGTATCTCCAAGTATTTTATTTATACGTTTTTCTGGTTGTAGGTTATTTCCCATTATCACTCCCAGGTCCTTTTCTTCATGAACCTTTGTAATTACTTCATCTCCCATTTTATGTGGACATTAATATATCTTTTTGCTTTTTTCTAGTTTCTAACACATGACACTTATTCACATTAAATTCCATTTCCCATCTTCTGCTCCATTCGTAGATCTTGTTCAGGTAATTTTGTAGTGTTTCACAATCTTTATAGCTTTCTATATTTCTCTTAACCCTTTCACGTACAGATGACGTCTTTGAGCGTCATCCGGTACGTGTAGGCCATACGTACAGATGACAGTCTTTGAGCGTCATCCAAAAATAATATTTAAAAATATTTATTAAAAATCTTAAAAAGCACGCGGTTGACGTTAGATTCACTTGACCGTTGGAGCGAATTACAATATATTATATTAAAATATATTTTGTATAATATAATATTGTATAATATTATATTATACAAAATATTTAAATTAAAATAAAAAAAAAAAAAAAAATACACTATCTTTCACTTCGTTGTATGTCTTTATTTTTGAGCGAATTACAATATATTATACTTCATTGGAAAGGAAATTTATTCAGCTATGTCATGGAATGTAGAAAAATCTTCTATGATGATAAGTTGATTTTTGGCATATTATTTTTTGCCGCAAGGTTATTTTTTTTTTTTTCACTTCTAACTCGAGGTTTTGTAAGTTATTTTCACGCTAGCGTATTTTTTTAACATTGTATGATATAGGAAATGATCTTAGCTTAAAAACTAAACATAATTGAACTCGATACCTTTGATAGTTTAGTTTCTAGACGCGGTGGAAGTACAACTTTTTCCCCGCGCGTGACATTTCGGGTGACAATGGGTTCACGCGGAACAAAAAGTGAATGACAATGGTGACGTGAAAGGGTTAATAGTTTTGCATCATCCACAAACAAACTAAGGTAACTTTTCATTTCATCAGTCATATCATTGACATAAATCATGAACATTATTGGTGCCAACACTGATCCATGTGGTACCCCACTAAATACCTTTCTCCATTCAGATTTTTCCTCCTTTACTACTGTTCTCATTTCTCTTCCTCTCGGATAACTTTCCATCCAGATTTTGATCATCCCTTTGATTCCTCCTATATTTTCCAATTTCCAAAGTAGCCTCTCATGGGGAACTTTATCAAATGTCTTTTTAACCCCTACGCGGTGGGTGACATACTGGTACGTCGTCAGGAATCCGGCCCGATTTTTTACTCTGTAGAAACCTTTCGTTGTCTAGATATAGATTACTCTAAATGGGAGTAGATTCCGCAACATATGCGGTGTCTATATGGAAATAAGTGGTAGGCCTCGTCCAGACATGTGCTTCAGAGCGCAAGCCACGGCCCAACAAAGACTGAGTGAGGAGAAGTTATTGCCATTTTGCGACATAGAACTGCTACAATAATTTTTTTTTACCTGATTTTGAGCTCTACAACACCTTCCTGTTGTACGTGATAACTTACACTTTGCAAACTTCCGTTTTTCATGAGGAGCTAATATATATAGGCGCTGAATTTCGCCCTCGTCTGACAGAATCATGAATAAGAGAGAGAGAGAGAGAGATATTGATATTGATATTGATATATTTATTTGGCCATGTAGTTTTGTACATATGAACATATTACATATAGTGATAAAGCCAGGTCCAATAAGCCGAAGCTTTTATAGGACCTGAAAGCTATAATACATAATAACATAGCAAGGGACTGGTCAGGCCATTTTGAAAATATAATATTTTATGGATGATAATATGGAAGTTAACAATAGTAAACCAATCATTTTAAATGCATAAAAAAAAAAATCTTAATAACCATAAAAAAAAAAAAAACACAATATGACATTTATGGTTGTAAAGAGTTTATAAATTTTCATTGTATTTGTCAAGCATGCTTTTTATCAAGTTACGTTTGAAAGATTTTAAGTTTTCATCAGTAATAAAATGTTCTGGTAAGTTGTTCCAGCTTTTAGTTCCTCTTGACAAGATACTCTGTTGTGCATGTGATGTCCTGCACAATGGTATACGTAAATCATGTGGTCTTCGGGTTACATTGTAGGGTATTGCTCTAAAGCCAAGGTCTAAAGGTAAAGAGTGTATGGATTTATGTACAAAAAGATTGGTTTGAAGGAGTATGATATCTGGAAGCTTTAATAACTTTAAGTCTCGGAAAATACTGATGGTATGGTCATAACGATTTTTAAAGAACATAACACGTAACAACTTTTTCTGACTAATAAAGAGGCTGTCAATGAAGGTTTTATAGGCACCTCCCCATAAAGATGAACAATATAAAAGATGTGGATATATTAGGGTAAAATAAACTTGTAGTAAACATTTTACATTCAAATAGTGCCTTAGTCTGTAAAGTATGCCTGTGTATAACGATATCCTAGATTTCACCATATCAATATGTTCTTTCCATTTCAACTTACTATCTATATATATCCCTAGAAATTTAAATTCGAAAACCTCATGTAATGATAGATTATTTATCTTTATTTGTGTGTGTACTGGCTGAGTCATAAGGGGACTGGAGACCATAAAGCAAGTTTTATTAATATTTAAAGTTAATTTGTTGCTCTTAATCCAATTTGAAACTTTATTTAATTCTTCATTCAATGTAATTGTAATATTTTCAAGATTGTGGCCTTGAATAAAGATTGTGGTATCATCAGCGAAAAGTATGAATTCAAGTTTATTACTGCTACGAATGATGTCATTTATGTATATTAAAAAAAGCACAGGACCAAGAATTGAACCCTGGGGTACTCCACATGTGATGTCATTATAAGGAGATGATGTATTATTATATGATGTATATTGCTTTCTATGACTTAAATAACTTTTGAACCAGTTGTGAGCACTACCACGTATTCCATAGATAGATAATTTGTGTAATAAGATTGTGTGAGAAATTGTGTCAAATGCTTTTGTGAGGTCACAAAAAACTGTTATTTGTAGCATTTTATTGTCCAGTGCATTGTAAATGTTCTGACAGATATGGTAGACTGCTAATTCAGTGGAAAACTGGGGACGGAATCCATGTTGAGTTGGAGTTAAAATTGAGTGTTTTGAGAGGTAACCCATTAATCTCATTACCATTACTTTTTCAAAAACTTTACTAAAGCTTGGCAATATTGAAATTGGTCTATAATTTTGCATTAAAGAATTGTCACCTTTCTTGAAAAGGTGACAGGAAAAGAGAGAGAGAGAGAGAGAGAGAGAGAGAGAGAGAGAGAGAGAGAGAGAGAGAGAGAGAGAGAGAGAGGAGAGAGAGAGAGAGGAGAGAGAGAGAGGAGAGAGAGAGAGAGAGAGAGAGAGAGAGAGAGAGAGAGAGAGAGAGAGAGAGGAGAGAGAGAGAGAGAGAGAGAGAGAGAGAGAGAGAGAGAGAGAGAGAGAGAGAGAGAGAGAGAGAGAGAGAGAGAGAGAGAGAGAGAGAGAGAGAAGAGAGGAGAGAGAGAGAGAGAGAGAGAGGAAGAGAGAGAGAGAGAGAGGAGAGAGAGAGAGAGAGAGAGAGAGAGAGAGAAGAGAGAGAGAGAGAAGAGGAAGAAGAGAGAGAGGAAGAGAGAGGAGGAGAGAGAGAGAGAAGAGAGAGAGAGAAGAGAGAGAGAGGAGAGGAGAGGGAGAGGAAGGGAGAGAGAGAGAGAGAGAGAGAGAAGAGAGAGAGAGAGAGAAGAGAGAGAGATAGAGAGAGAATACGGGATGAATGAAGTAATAAAGGTTATTATAAGTGAACAAGGGAGAAGGAAACCAAAACAAATAAGAGATAAGGCTTAGGGAGGTAAGAAAGGGATAGATATGGAAGAAGGTCGTTATGATAAGGCAGGTTTATTACTAAGTACTACTAATGCTTCTACTGCTATTACTACTACTACTACTACTACTACTACTACTACTACTACTACTACTACTACTACTACTAATAATAATAATAATAATAAAATTAATAATAATAATAATACAGAAATCAGTTAAACAAATCAATACAGTGTATATGGGTACAATAAGAAGCTGATGTCCTGACCCCGCGCAAGCATTGGCAAGCACATCTGCTAAGTCAGCCTCGCGAGAGGCGAGAAATACTTTACTTCTTCACTTCACTGTGAAGAAACCAGGGTACCTAGAGCGTTAGATTTATATTGCGTAACGGAGACGAAAGATTGAACTGAACGATAATTTCATTTGTTTTTTGATAGCTTCAGCAGGCTTTTTAAAATTATTGGTAGAAATCAGGCGATTTGGAGCAAATTTGCCCGGCTGGTGTGCACGGTGAGGTGAAAAGTCACCCGCCGTGTAAGGGTTAAGATCTAGATATACACAGTCTGCCCATCCATCTCTTGCTTGTGTTGTATCAATCACTCTTGAGTAAAAGCTTATCAACTTGGTCACACATGATCTCCTTTTCCGAAAACCATACTGCCGGTCTGTTATTATACCTTCATTTTCTAAGTATTCCGTCCATTGCTTCTTTATTATTTTCTCACATATCATGCATACTGTGCTAGTCTATGACACTGGTCTATAATTTAATGGTTCATCCTTCTTCCCATTTTTATATATTGGTACTACATCTGCTCTCTTCCACTCCTCTGACACTTTTCCTGTTGTTTATGAGCACATTATTATATCATTTACTGGTTCAACCAACTGCTTTCTGCACTCTTTTAAAACATAACCCGACACTCCGTCTGGTCCTAGTGCTTTCCTCTCCTCCAATTCCTTCAACAATTCACAAACTTCCTCCTTTTCTATTTTTATTTTCCACTCCTTTCGGACTTTTTCATTCCTTGCGGTTCGTTGAATTTTTATTCTTTTGTGAATACTTGCTTTAAGTTTTTAATTAAAATTTCACTCATTATCTTTCATATCTTCATATATTATATTTCCTTCTTTCAGTCTCTCTACTTTGTCCTTATGCTTGATTCTTCCATTGATAAATCTATCTATAAATATCTATCTATAAATCTGTAGAACAGTTTGGGTTCTTCCTTACACTTTTCAACTATATCCTTCTTATAACTCTTCTCTTCCTCTCTCCTTATGCACACATATTCATTTCTTGCTAATTTATAGTCTTCTTTATTTGTTTGTGTCCGATTTCTCTTCACTTTTTTTCATGCCTCATCCCTTATTCTCTTTGCCCTCTCACATCTTCCATTAAACCATTCATGCTTTCTTTTTTATCTTGGTGTATATAGTGGAACGTGTTTTTCAACTCCTTTCTCATATATGCCCAGAAAAATGTTGTATTTCACTTACACATCCTTCACTCCTTTCATTTATTCCCACCCAAAATTCTTAAAAGAATTTTTTTCCCGTTCTTCCATGTTAGTTTTCCCAGTCTCTTCTGCTCCTTTTGTACGATTCGTCTTCCTCCTTCTTCATTTCTAAGATTACTTAAGTCACTTTTTTAAATGGGGCACCCATAATTTTATCTCATTTGTTAGGTTTATACCTTTTGTTAACACTACCGTAGATAACAGTGAAGTCGCCAGCTCTACGTTTCTTTGTTATTTACAGACGTGTGGTGGCGTTAATACTTACATTTGTACATCCATGATTTCAGGAAAGTTAGAAGGGGCTATCTGGAGAGTCTGTGTCATTTTGTGTCTTCATCTGTGTCATATTAGGGCTATAAATGAACAAATGACAAAAATAAAACCGAGTGGCGACCTCATTATACTACTACAGTAAAGTCGCCAGCTAGTATTTTAACCCAACAGTTGAGTCGCCACTCTGGGGAATTCAGGGAAATTAGAGGTAAAGTAAAACAAGTCTCTATATATATTAGCTGCGGAAGATGCTTGGATATATAAAAATTCCTCTGCCAACGTGAAAATAAATTCTATTAAAGTTTGAAAGATCTGGCAAGTCTGCGTCCTGTCGCCCGAAAAGCTACTGTTTACTGTCTGTCATCGCGCGAAGAAAAACGTGAGAAGCAAAATGCGTAACAGTTATATTTGCAGATACAAAGCATAAAACAACGCTGAAACAGGGTAGATTATACAATCATGATATAAACTACTGTGTAACATCTTCAGTGGCACATAAAAATCAGTAGTGATGCTATAATTCGTAATATTTGGCGCCTGGCGACTTCACTGCAGGTGGCGACTTCACTGTTATCTACGGTAGGTCAAGTTTTGCTGGTTCGTCATTTCCCCTATATCTTGTGTTTTCTGTCACCCACTGAGTCATCGTGTTTTCCATTGTCATTTTCAACAATCTATCCCTCCAAGCATTTTCATTTCCTCCTTCAAATGTCTCCCATTTTACTTCCATGCAGTTAAAATCTCCAACCAGCAGTATGTTTTTACTTTTCTTGATTATTTTGTTTAAGTACTTCAAGGTGTCTTCTAATACTTTTTCATGTTTTTCCTTGCTCCAAGTATTTGTTCTGGGTGGTACATAGGTTGCCACTATAGTATGTGTTTCTCTTTTTCTGATTTCTATTTGTACACTCACTATTTCAGCTCTTACTACTCTATACTCCACTTTTCTTACTTTCACACTTAATTTTGTCAGTATCATAACTCTACCACCTCTTCTACCACTTGTGTCCCTTCTCCACATGTTTTATTTATTGCTTATCATCACTTGATCATCTTCTACTAATTTAGTTTCTGTTAGACACACCACGTCTGGATCTTTATTTAATAAATAATCTCTAAGTTCCAGCCTTCTTGGTATTATCCCATGCATGTTCGTGTACATCACTTTCATTCCTTTTTTTACATTATTTTTCCTCACCCCATTTTCCTTTAGTCTTTTTTCTTTATACAGTAGTGTCCCGTTTATCCGGCGCATAGCAGCCAAGACCTTGCCGGATAACATTGAAAGCCGGATAATGCATCACTACCCCCCTAGGCCCCTCTGGCGCCCACGAACCCAATAATAACCAGCGAAAGTGATGATAGCAATAATAAAAATTATAATAATAATGGCTAGAACAGTATAACTAACAATATGCAAAACATTAATACCTGTATTAATAATAAAATCTAAAAGTAAAAAGTAACTCTTAAAGTAGAAATCTAAACCTTAACAATATTCTTCTCCTTTAGTCCATAAATAATAACACATTTTTTCTTCTCTGCTACATCTCTACATCTCTAATCAAATTCTCATTATTCTTCAAAACTTTCACTACCTCTTTCTTAACATGTTCACTTCACTTTGCTCCTTTTTATGTTGTTCTATAACTTCTTGAAAGTCCACTAAATGGCTTTCTCTTTTTCTTCTGTCCAGTTATTCACTTCTCCCTTCATCACAGTTTCCATTTGCTCTTTGACCTTTTTTTCTCCATTTTCACATTTTGCTCAAAGTTCATTATTTTCCTTTCTCAATTTCTCCATTTCGTTTTTTTACTCATTTTCCTTTGCTTTTTGCTTTTCCTTCCTTTTCAGTTCATCTAATTCAACTTTCAGTCCTTCAATTTCATCATAACTCCCTCTCATACCTTGGATCATGCCCTTCATACACTTGAACTCTTACATCAGTCTCCTCGCATCTAATCTTGTTTTATCTCCATCTACCTCCACTTTGATCACTCTGGAGTGCAACTTTTCTACCTTTCCCTCCTCAGTGAGCCCAGAGAAGTCCAATAGGGTCCTCTTAGGCTCCGATCCGGCTTTTGATGTGTCCGCCATCATAAAATTTTGTACACAACTTTTAAAAATATCTTTCTATCTGGACCAAACGCTGTTCAGGCCCTATATTAACACTTAGCTAGGCTTCTGGGCAGATGTTGTACTCCATGTAGCATCCTCATCTCCCGTCTTCAGTCCTGTTCTTCAGTACAACTATTCGCCGACTTACGACCTACGTAACTTACGGCTGTTAGACTTTACGCCCGGCGGTAAATGTTGATAGTTGTGAAAACGCCTTTCCCCCCACCCCCCCCATTTGTGGCCTATAGCGCCTGTAGGCAGTGACTAAGGCCCGGATGGTAGGCCCTGCAGGTTCACTTCCGAGCTGTGATGGTTTGCCCTTGCCCATGGTGGCGCTCATTGCATCAGATTAGCTCATCTCAGATTAGCTCATCTGCTAATTGCCATCTTTCCGACCATTTCCGTGTATCCGTGTAACTTTGTTTGCTATGTTAGATGAAAGTTCGTATACCTACGTACATGCAGCCATCACAAATACTACACGCATACAGGGAGATTAAAACAATACGGGGTGAGGCACAGGAGGCAGGCAACGTAGTGAGGCACATGAAGACGTGAGAAGAGCTGTTTACACTCGGGCCGACAAAGCCAGACTGATCAGCACGCACCGCACGGTCAGCTTGGTTTTCACTGCCACCGTTCGACCTGCATGTACAGGTTCGGCCGGCCTACCACCGAACCCAAACCCGCATTTACCGAAATTATTCGGTAATCTCCGCATATACCGAACTAGCAGAAAAAGTTGGTTAAAAGCCAAAATTTGTTATATTGAGGTCTGTAAAAGCGAGGGTTTACTGTATACGAGTATCAAATAAAATACAAAATTACCGTACCGTACTACATGCCCTGGTGCCAAGTCACCTCTTAACCCCTTCATAACCGACTACACATCTCACCCGCGCACCAAAACATACCCCCTGAACCGAATTTTCTGCATGCCCCGCGTAATTTAATAGGGGTAGTTTATATTCATCTATACACCCTTATTTATTGGTTTATACCAGCTTTCTTTTAAATGGTCTGGTAGATTTTGGCCACGAGATGAGTTTCAAATTAAATAAAATTTATTAAATATAATTTCCTGTGCAGAGAAGTTGATAGAATTTTAATTTGTTGTACATAATATCCATTTCAATAAAATGATAAATAAACATAATATTGAATATACAAAGATGGTTTTACTTTCCTGGTAAGTAATCTTAGGCAGCTTGTTCACTCCCATCAGTAACTACAGACATAAGAATATATTCATCTCATCCTTCATGACATAACACAACTCGCTATCACTATTCGCCTCATTATAATTCTTCGGCATATATTCCTCATCTGAGTAACTCATGGAGCCATTCGTCTGAGTGTCATTGTCATCTGATTTTTCCAAGTCACTCTCAAGAGCCATAATACACTCTCTGTTTACTCTCGGATGGAGAGATAGACGCCATGCCTGTGAGACTATAAAACAATTGCACCTTCACTTTCGACAGCAAGACAAACACTAACACAAGCACATCTTCACCCATTTGTCCTTAAAATCAGAGCTCTGATGCCAATAATTATAATTTCAGATGTGTATTTGTACATGATATATACCGTATACCGTCTATATACCGTAAATGGCGGCGTACAAGTCGACTCTTTGAGTCTGAATAAATCTCTCCAAAACTAGGGGTCGACTTATAAGGCTAGGAAAAAATGCGAACCTTTACCACCGAGTATGTATAAATAATAAAATAATAATAAAAATTCAGTTTATATCAACACAAAACCATAGGCTGTTTCCAACAGCTGATACACAGATTGTAAACACTGACCGGAACGCCACTGAACCCAAGCGGCAACTGGAGAAGACGTCTTGCGGCATTTCCACCCACAGTGTTGTCAGGTTGACGTGTGGATAGCATGTGAGTATAGAATGGATGCCGCCCAGAGCATGAAGCCTCCGGTGGTTTAGTAAGCCTTGTTGGCCTGTTCAGTGCATAAGGGTCATTAAGCAGTGTCGGCAGTGTAACGGACCCATAGTTTCACAGTTGGCCGTGTGGGGTTGGTGGCGCCACGGGCGGGTTTTTTTCCACATATGCAAATGGCAGAGGGCACCGGTAAGTGCAGTCCAGTCATACTACCGTGTTTTACTATAATATACAGTATATAGCGGTACTATCAGGGGACTATGGTGTTTTTCAAGTGAAAACAAGAGGTGGACCTATAGTAAAGATTCATATCTCCATATAAGTGGTGTGGTGTTATATGTGTTTTTGCGACAGGTTACCGTACACCGTACCATAGCCAATCCACATTTAAGCTTTGGCCTACCAGTAGCCTACCGTATTTTTGGGGCTGACTTATACGGCAAGTATAGGCCTAACCCGTAATCTTGAGATAATAATCTTGAAGTCGACTTGCACGCCTGGTCGACTTGTACGCCGCCATTTACGGTACATAAAAAATATAGACTATAGTACAAAAAATAATAAAATAACCTAGAGTAGAAAAACAATGGTTTTAGGTCACTGGTATAAAATAATGAAAAGAGCCAGGCACCAAGACAAAATTTGTTTCACCACTGATGGATGGTCAGTTGCCAGATCGTCAACTCGTTGCTACGAGTCACAAAAATCATACAGACCGACAAAATAAGGCCCTGTGTATAGTGTAGCTATGAATTACGGGGGTAATTCACTGGTTCCTCATCCAAAATGTTTCAAGGATTACAAAGCTAATTCATCAGTAGTGAAGGAGTTAACCTAAAATGGTAATGCTCCCTTTCTAGAATATTTTCTGTTCTATATGGGGACTAAAAATTATCAGACTTTTGAAGGGTTTTTTTTCCCCTGCCCTTCACCAGTCACTATGATGTAAATGAAAAAAACAAAGATTTATTTTTCCTGTACCCTTACATTTACTTACCAATCACAGTTGACAGAAATTAATAATGTCAACGTTTCTACAGCAAAGCAATAAGAGCCTTAAGTTTTCAACGAGTGTGTATATATGGAACTGCATTATCTGTGTAATCAAAAATTAATTATTTCTAGTTGAACAATCTGGTTTGAGTGTTTAATTTAAACTGTTGAGCTGTCCCTATATATTGTTATAAGTGTGTCAGGTTTGAAAGGCTACAAAATTGTTTTTATGGCTAGAAATGTACAAAGAATATAAATACTCACTTTATAATCATAATTGGCATCGATGAAAGTTTCACACAAGATGACTTCAGGTGCTAGCCAATAAGGAGTTCCTATGAATGTTCCCCTTTTGTCATGTGTGTTTTTATTTTTGGCTGAGACTCCAAAATCAGCTGTGGATGAAAATACAAATTAGGGAAGTATGAAATAAGGAAGCAAAATGATAAAACACTGAATGGTCAAAGTAACCACATGCAAGCACGCATAATAGAAAAAACGAAAAAATAACATTTAAAATATCATACAATAATTTCATCAAACTGTAAAAAAACATATTTACAAATAATTAAACTTTAAAAAATGTGGAAAACAATTGAATGATTGCATGTCCAAACGATGTAAAGCGCCAAATCTAAATAGTGCGGCAAATCGTGCTAAAAGTTTGGTGACTAAATGATGTAAAGCGCCAAAACTCAAAGTTTGGCGACTTTTAAAGTAATAATTTTTCTCTTAGTAATGCCAGTGTTACATTTTAGTCACAATGGAGTTTAAGGTGTGTACATCTACATGGAATCAAAACAATGTAAAATGGAGAAAAAATTATTATTATTATTTTTTTTTAATTATGATATTAGGATGTAGAGACTGAATAATCACGACAATCACCACCCAGTACTGAAGAACGTAGTTGTAGTTGTTAGGGTAGTCAATACATAACTGTCAGAGGTCGTCATCAAGGGGAAACACGGCGGTGGTGGGGACTAGGATGTTGAGGTAATGTGCTGCATAGACCGCCGAACAGGCTCGTACTTCTAGTTGTGGTTCTCCGGGTCGTCTTCAGTCACTAATATCAATGTTGTTAGGCCTATCACCAGCTCTAGTACCACCATTAACACCACCACTAGACCCTTCCCCATTGGTTCCAGCCCAAGCCCCAACTCTAGGCACAGCCCTTGATTTTATATCACAGCCTAGTCAAGTATGCACAGTATTATCACAAGCACTGAAAGAAGCATGTCTTCCAGTATTTTTGAGTAAAGAAAGAACAAAAGTGGGCTCATCAACACTACCATCACCACTGCTGTACTCATCATTCAGCACTCTTTGTGCCCCATAAAACAACCCTCTATGTAGCCCATATGACTCCTCACTTAGCTCAACACTATCGCTAGGATCACTGGCCATGGTTGTGACGATGTTAAATTCAATATCAGGTCACGTCCAAAATAGCAGTGTAGAAGTAAAAATATCACCCAGTCGTGAAGCATAATGAGCAGCAGTTGAAAGAAAAACACGTGTGTGGGAAAAGTTTAATTTACGCCGCACCTCGGCAGTGTGGCAGCCAATCAAAGAGCGGAGCGCGATGCAGCTGAATCATCATTGGGCTCAGCCTATCCCGCTCGCACAGCTTGTGATTTCCAGGTAGCAGAAGTGGGAGATTACATCTTTTGGACATGCAACTTGCGGCCTATGTTGCGGGCCAAAATTCGAGATCTTGTTAGTTATGTTGCATTATGGGGGTGTTTCTACTCTATTTCCAGTGACTTTTTGAGGTATCAATAACCCTAAAACCGTTAGAGGAAGGATCAATAGACTGTTATATGCAGTAAGCGACTTACCTGAGAAAATGGCCCTTAGCATCGTTTGGACATGCAACCCCTCAATTATGGTCCAAAATATTGGATACATTATAAGTGCAATATTTTCACTACTTATTCATTACAGTGAAATACCTGCAATTCTGCAATCATTGAATTAACAAGATATTTGATTGTATTAATGTGGTTACCTAGCCCATATAATGTGATTCTAACAATCATTCTGAGAGAAGTAGAGTAACAAAACAAATCATTTACAAATACAGATTTACATAGTTTCATAGCCCTTTAATGTTAAACTGACATAGAATACTGCAGTATTTGCAATACAGTAAACCCTCTCTAATTCGAACTAATTAGGGGGAGACTTGGGTCGAATTACCCAAAAGTCTGAATTATCCGATGGTTACCTCTAGCCCCTTCACACAATAAGAACTCACTAAAACATGCTAAAACAGCACAGATTGTAGTACTTGTACTCACTAAAACATTGCTAATACTGAAGTCTTGAAATGCAGTACTACTGTACACTGAACACTCAGGCGTCAATGATAGCGTCTTCAGGCAAGGGCTGCGTTCAGCAAGGCAACGCACACGTAGGCGCACGGTGACGTCAGTAGAGAGTATGCCTAGCGCAAGCCCCCGCACTACAGCCCTGGGATGTGGATCGCCACTGAGTTGCCAACTCGTGCCACATTAAGGGTATGTAAACAAAGGGCAAAGAAAGACTCTCCTCTTCTTGCATCATTAATATTTAATTTCCTGCTGCTGCAACTTCTGCTGCATCAAATACAGGGTCATCAGCAAGTTATTCTGCACCAATAAGAATAGCCACAGAGATCAATTTCAGTAGCTGCTATCTCGGTAGCAATGTTTATTGTGAAGCGCTCAATATCGTTCAGTAGGGAGAGTGCGAGGGAGGCGGGGGGGGGGGGGGGTCCACTACTGAATGCAACAGTGGTGTCACTCTGGGGATATGTAAGGTAAGGTCTTCAGTCCTTGAGGTGCTGGAGACGATGTGGAGGCTGACTGACGAAGTGGATGTCACAGAGGAGGTGGAAGATGCTGCAGAAAACTCCGACAATTCGAACAATGTGCAGACAATTCGAACTTCAGTTTGGATTATGGAAAGTTGTTGAAAAATTTGAACTGGGCCTGAAACAAGTTGAATTATCCGAAGTTTGAATTATACGGGTTCTAATTAGAGGGTTTACTGTATATCAGAACTTTTTAGTCAAAAGATGAAAAACAAGACTTTTTCAAAACAGGTTTTCCAAAACACATGTTGGTTCAAGCTATATAAAATATAATGATATTGCCTGACACTAAAAGTCTGCTACCTCATTTATTACCATCATACTATCCTTCATCTGTTCTAGTGATTGACCAAATGTCTATTTTCCGTATTCGCGAATGCGAATATTTGGTTTTAATATTCGCGAATGCGAATTGCAAATATCACATAATATTTCATGTAATACATTATTTTTGATATCATACAGGTAACTAAAATATTTTGTATTTGTATGTATTTCTACACCTATCTACTCGACAAAACCTACCAGATAACTATACCCTCTTCTTCAATGACACTCAACTATCTCCTTCTTCTACAATGAACATTCTTGGACTATCCTTTACTAAAAATCTGAACTGGAAATCTCACATCTCATCTCTTGCTAAAACAGCTTCTAATTAGTTAGATGACTAGTGGCATCTGCGTCCTTTTTTTTCTCCCTCCCAGTTGCTTGCTCTGTACAGGGGCCTTATCCGCCCATCTATGGAGCATGTCTCACATGTTTGGGGAGGATCCACTCATACAGCTCTCCTAAACAGGGTTGAGTCAAAAGATTTTCGTCTCATCAACTCCCCTCCTCTGACTGACTGTCTTCAATCTTTAAATCACCGCCACTATGTTGCTTCTCTTGCTATCTTCTACCGTTATTTTCATGCTCACTGCTCTTTTGAACTTGCTAACTGCATGCCTCCCCCCTCCCGCGGCTTCGCTGCACAAGACTTTCTACTCATTCTCATCCCTATTCTGTCCATCTTCCTAATGCAAGAGTTAATCAGTATCTTTACTTTTTCATCCCTTTCACTGGTAAACTCTGGAACTCTCTTCCTGTTTCTATTTTTCCACCTTCCTACGACTTAAATATTTTCAAGAGAAGAGTAACAAGACACCTCCCGAACTGAATTGGCCCACACACCTTTTTTATTCTCTTACTGTCTTCTTTATAGGGACTGGCAACTAAGCGGGCTTTGTGTTACCTCTTTTTGTTGTGCCCTTGGCCAGTCCTTTATGATGTAAAAAAAAGAAAAAAAAGAGTTCAGCCATAAAAATTTGAATGTCCAAAGTAAATTACATTAAATTTTCTGTTTCTAAATTGCGGGACGAGGACCCATTCTTACACGAATACTTACATGATAATATCTTATATGAATAATTATTATTGCAAAGTTTACACTTTGCAATGTCATTAGAGATAATTTCCAAATACGTAATCCCAAACCACCCTGATGTGACTGGACGCCATTACGCAGTAGGCTGCTGCAATACTGTTCTCTTTAAAAAAAAAAGTTGCTTGTGCTCGTGGGTGAAAGAAGATCGCGTATATGCTTACTGCAGTATGGCACACGAGTCAATGAGTTGTGTTCAGTAACAGTGACCTTGAGATTAGGGGCTGCCACTCTGTTGGAGAATAGAGGATGGAGGTAGTGTCCGAGGGAGTATGGCCTAGCCTACCACTACGCCTCCTTACCCCATTTTATTAATTAACGCTGGGCTTAACTATTAATCTATTTATATGTTTGCTTGTGTAATATTATGTTCACTTATTATTTTTTTCCTTATTTTTTGAAGTTTATTGATTTGGGCAAAATATTCACATATTCGCAAATAATTACGAGTGGGAGTGCGAATGCGAATGCGAATATTGAAAACACATGCGAATATTCGCAATTGCGAATGCGAATATTCGGTCCATCACTAATCTGTTCTTACTTCACATCTGATATATCCATTTCTAGAAACTTCTCCAGTCAGCATTCTCCTACAGCTTTCTCACATCACATAAAAGCTCTGCATACCCATGTTTCCTTTCTACTTAATGTTTGTATATACAGTCAAACCTCGGGTTTCGAACGTCTCACTTTATGAACAAATCAGTTCACGAACAGAATTTCAAACTCATAATTGCACCGGTTGCCGTACGATAACTCGGTTGCAAAACAAGCTACTAAGCAAAAGCAGCATGGCATCACTGTGGCTGTGCGCGTCAGTCACGCCGTGGCCCTCACTCAGAGAACATCCGCTCCGAACTGTTCTTTGATTTTGACAATTTTTCTTGTGTTGTGCATTATTTCTTCTATTTTTTTTATTCCACAAGCCACCATGGGACCTAAGAAAGCTAGTGAAAGCATAAAGGCGAAAAGCTTTAAGCTTTAAGTTAGCTTTAAACTATATTAAACTAATAGATAGTATTCACATGACGTCACACGACGCCATATTGGAGGCTCAGACTTGTAAACACCGTCGCCAGCTGGGTGGGCAGGTCAAAGGTGGTGACGTTCAGGGCGAGTAGTTGAGTGTAGCACTACACGGTGTGAGTGGAAGCACGAACACTGCAGCAGAAAGTGTTCAATAGTCTCCGGAACATTCCTACACCAGGGGCAGTGAGGGTCAGGGGACAGACGGAGGCGGTGAAGGTGAACCGTGAGTGTCGTGCACCCAAATGTAAACAATACGACCGCTTAGATGATTTAGTACTGTATGGTATACCAGAGTAGACTAGGCTATCTGGTAACTTGGCTGGCCCTCAAAATTTTCACAAGATCCGCCTCTGTAGTGAACAAATCCATGTGAATAGGCAGGCAAAGGGCCTATGAGAATTATGGAGTCAGGATTTGTAAAGATTTTGTTATACAGAGACTCCCTCGGTTTTCGAACAGAATTTGTTCCCAAAAGTTGTTCTAAAACCGATTCGTTCTAAAACCGAAACAAATTTTTCCATAAGAAACAATATAAAATGGATTTATCCATTCCTGACCCCCAAAATAGACATTTTCTTACTTTTTAGCTGTATTTCATGCATAAAAATGCCTATAAATGCAATGTAATATTATATTATAAGATACCATCTGAATAAAGAATAAAGTTATAGCTTTAATAGTTAATACAGTCGGCACAAAAAAAATTAGGACACCAAAAAACTTAGGACGGGAATAACGTCCTTAGCTCTTTTGCCAATTTCGGTGCGAGCGATTGAATTGTTTTATGTTTTTTGTATATCTAGCAGTGCATTAGGCTGTCTGCTGTAGATTCCTCGCTGCTGACCGCTCTGTATCTTCCAAGTCATCATAGGAAGAGGTTGTTGTGTTTGGTTCTGCAACATTCCTACACCCCCATTCGCCCCTCCATCTTCTACTGCCTCCTCCAGGTCTACTTAAGCATTATGCCAGGCAAATCTCTATCCATTGTGAAGAAGACACATATAGTAACATTGTATCGAAGTGGGAAAACCATTGGCCAGATAGCAATGGAGATGTGTGCTTCCAAACATACCGTCTCGGTGTGGTGCAGGCGGGCGCAAGATGGTGAGTTAGAGACTGTTTTGGCATGGAAGAAAAGGTCAGGGCGACCAAGAAAAACTTCAAAGAAGACTGCTCAACTGCTCAAAAGAATTGCTGATGTCAATAATCCTTTTGATTTGTTGCAGTCCTGACAGTCCCCTTTCCCTTTCGAGAGGCACGACCAGCCCCCTTTTCCAGTCAGGAGAAATGGTACCCGAATGCCACACAGCAGTCAGGAAAGCTTGCAACCAGCGGATCAAGGCCTCACCCCCAGCTTTGAGCAGCTCCGCACTGATATTACATACAACAGCTGCCTTTCCACCCCTCAACTTTGCTACAACTTCACTGACTTTATCAAGAGAGGGTGCGATTTCGTCAATGGGAGTGTAATGGCTAGACTTAATTTCAGCCATTCAAGTGCTAGTATCCCCATTACGTGCGCGTAGCACCAGGCTTTTGTTAATACTGGGAGATGCCAGTTAATGTTTTTCTGGTGGCGGGAAAGGATTCCAGTCTGTGGGAGGGGTTTCAGGCTCATAGTTGCCTCCCCACGAGTAACGGGCTGCGCTAGCAGAGACACCCTAAGTAAATTGCATGTGGTGGCTGATAGGAATTCAGGCATGCATAATAGAAAAAAGGTATAGAAAATATGTTAAGATGAGCCGAAGTGGCAACGCGCCACCAGCCGCCATCTTGGAGTGAGG
This sequence comes from Chionoecetes opilio, assembly GCA_016584305.1. Classification (NCBI taxonomy): domain Eukaryota; kingdom Metazoa; phylum Arthropoda; class Malacostraca; order Decapoda; family Majidae; genus Chionoecetes; species Chionoecetes opilio. The sequence continues at coordinate 140,708 of JACEEZ010021590.1, forward strand.
CAGCAGCGACCTGGTTCGCCCTCACTCTGTTTCAGGAACTCAGCGCGACAACAGGTGCTCCAGCCACGAGGACGTCCTGCCGATACCTTCCAGTCCCTCGCTGTCTGGAGCTTGTTCCTGCTGGCAGACGCAGGACGAGTCATACGGTGAGGAGAAGGAGGTCTTGGACAAGCCCGACGACATAGGCTGGGGACGCTGAGCGAGGAGCGGGTCGCTAGACAGAGCGACGTGTGTACACCGCCGCGAGGACAAGGGCTACAGGTTCCTCGGCGAGAACGTGAGATAACCCATAACCCCTTATATCTATTCCCTAGCCAGATACCAGAGAGTAGGTTATCGTAGGCGTAGTTAGAGAAGATATTTAGGGCGTGATTGAGTGGATGAATCTTGTGTTGGGGGTGCTATTTTTGTTATGTGTAGATCTTGTAAATAAACTAGATAAGGTGTTTACCATGTGTTTATTGTTTACCCTGTATGTAGTCCTGGACTGATAGCTTCATAGTGAGTCAAACAAAGAACCCGAAGGTGATTTAATTATTGAGAGGTAAGTGAAGTCTAAGTACTTAAAAACCCCAGTAAAAATCAAAACCTTGACAGGGAGGATCGGCACCCATTGACCGTAAGCCATTGGTGTGAAGCTGGCCAATTGGAGGGTCCACCGTGAACAACTGCCCAAAGTACTCAGCCCAACCAAGCCATCTGCCCATCCACGTCCGACACAAGGTGTCCATCTGCTGCCCGGATAGCATTCGCCCGAGATGTAGAATTGGAAGAGAGCTTCTTCAGAGCCCGGTAAGCGGGTCGGAGGTCATTAGCTTTCAAATGGCCCTAAACATCCTCAGCGAGACTTTTGACATGCCTCTCCTTGTCGAGTTAGAGTTAGAATCCTGTGTGTCAGTGCCCTGTACTGGCCCTGGTTCCCAGCAAGCCTGGTAGCGCGACTCTCCTCTATACAGTACCCTCCCGAGTTTCACGCTATCCGAGTTTCGCGATCCTCGAGTTTCGCCCCGAGTCCTAAATTCTTACCATCCCGACTTTCGCGCATTATCTCCCCGAGTTTCGCGCTGCTTCGTACACGTTTTTTTTCTTCTTTTCTTTCTTTTTTGTGCCTATAGCACCATTAGGCGACCAACAGGGGTCGTATGGTATGCCCTGGAGGTTCACTCGAGGGCTATGATGGGTGGCCCTCGCCCGTGGTGGCGCAGGTAGGATTTTTATATGAGTTAATGGGCAGCATGTGATTGTTCTTAGGCCACTCGACGGTGCAGAGAAAGATTTAAAGTGGATTTTACAGCCGTCATCAAAAGTCAAACTCGGGTCACCGAGAACGCCATGTTGTTGAACGTTGTTGTTGTTTTGTTTTACGGCTGCGAGGATCCCTTGGGGAACATTATAAGCCCTGATGTCCTATGATGCTATCACAGGCGTGGTAGTTGACCTGTCTTCCTCAGGAAGGCACAGGTGAGGCGGATGACAGCGTGTTGCCAGGAGGGGAGAACGCAAGCCGCCGCCAGCAGGGTGGGCAAGTCAAAGGTGGTGACGTTCAGGGCAAGAAGTTGAGAGTGTAGCACCACACGGTGGGAGTGGAAGCGCGGACACTGCAGCAGAAAGTGTTCAATAGTCTCCGGAACATTCCTATCCCAGGGGCAGTGAGGGTCAGGGTACAGACGGATGCGGTGTAGGTGAATCGTGAGTGTCGTGTGCCCCAGGCGGAGGCGAGTGAAGGTGACATATCGAGGACACGGGACCTTTTCCTTATCCACGGCTGGGGGGAAGTCACTGCGGTATTGGCCCATGGAGGTGATGCGGAGGGCATCGCCAAGCGTGTTGTTCCAGGTGGAGCGGCAGACCCAGGAGATGAGGCGTTTGGGTGTGTGACAGCCTGGTGGTAAATGATACATCAACACTACCGTAGCAGACGATAGATGGCGCTGTTGGCGGCGCCAATTTACCGAGCCTCCAGAACGTAAACATTACAGCGTGAGGCCAGATTAGTTGATTTGAATGTCTTATTGTATTTGAAATACAGTACCGTGTTCCCCCGTGTTTCACGCTATGCGAGTTTCGGAATCCTGGAGTTTCGCACTGAGTCCTAAATTCTTACCATCCTGATTTTCGCATTATCGCCACGAGTTTTGCGCTGCTTCGTACACGTTTTTTTAATCTTTTCTTTTCTTTCTTTTTCTTGCCTATAGCGCCGTTTGGCAGTGACCTCCAGGGGTGAGATGGTACGCCCTGTACTCGAGGGCTGTAGTGGTTGGCCCTCGCCCGTGGTGGCGCAGGCAGGATTTCTATTTGAGTTAATGGGCTGCAAAAGTAGAAGCAAAATTGGATTAGCTTTCCATTGATATATTTCGTTTTATGATAAATGAATTAGCACCATGCATAAATTAGCTTTAACTAAATAATATCATCATCAATCGGGGTATAAGCAAGCGCGCCAGCCTCAGTACTCACTGATTGACTGATTGTGTAAACGACTGGGCGAGGCTCTCTCCGACGGCCTCCGCTCCCGCACACCACAGTCACCGTTCCTCTCACGCACACAGTAGTAGCTACAGCTCATTATTATTACAGTAAAACCTCTCGTATTCGGACCCTCATTATTCGGACTTCAACATTATTCAGACCTATTTTAATTTTTTTAAGGGGTAGGTAGGATGTCATGATGTAAGTCAGCGAGGTTAGAGGCCCAGGCAGCCAGGCAGAGCTTTTATGATCTATCACTGATTGCATACTGTTTACAGTTGCATACTGTAATTGTGGTTTCTTTGTTGTGTCCAAATGTTCTATTGGCGAGTCATCTGTGGCCATTGAGCCTTAGGCCCAGATCCAGCAACGGAGGTGGTATCTCCAGCTACCACCCACTCTCCCACAACCTAGATATGACCTACCCTTACTACCGTATCCAGCCAGCCTCCCTCGCTAGGTAGTAAACAGGTATGAAGGCCCTGACTGGCTTGGGCGAGTAATGACGTCATCAAACTTGTCATCAGTCACCAGCCAATGACAAACTGTTTCTAAAACTTCTCGACCAATCGCAAGTCACCAATATGTTTAACACGGCCTTTAAAGGTCGTGTCACACGGACACTTTTTCTGTTAAGTGTTACAGGGTGGCCGCGGCAAGAATGTTTCCCCATCACTGGCTACCCCGCCACCTGAACACCTTTAAATCACCCTTATTTAAGGTGACACACAGTACTACACTGACCTAAATAATGACACGTGTATATAACAGCTCACTAAAATCACTACGATGTATAATAACTAGAAATAAGACGTAAAACCCTGCCCAACCTGCTGGCGAGCGACCTGCCCCGCCCGGCACCCTGCCTACCTCTCAGGACAACACGCTGTCATCCGCCTCACCTGTGCCTTCCTGAAGAAGACAGGTCAGCTACCACACCTGTGATAGCATCATAGGATATCACTAGGGATCATAGGGCTCCTCAAGGGGTCCTCGCAGCCCTACAACCAACACAAAGGAGGAAGAGGAAACCTCCGCCATCATGATACTGCTACCGACTGCCAATGTAGGACTGACAGTGCTGTACACTACACCTGTACAGTACTGTATTTTTATTGTGTATTTTTACAGTAGATTTATTTATTTACATGATTTATCTTATGTTTATTGATATTTGAATGACTTAGAAATGTTCTATATTCACCTATAATTTCTTTTTCTTTTCTTTTTAATATGGGGGGATATAATACCCCCCATTATTCGGATCCTTGCATTACTCGGACCAATCCTTGGCCCAATTAGTCCGGATATGAGAGGTTTTACTGTACTACGTTTGCAGTGCTTAAGCTGTGTATTAAACTGCAGTGCGAATTAACCAGTCCTTAAGAATTGTAGACATGGGTAGAGTGATTAAATATACTTTTCAAGCTCACAAGGTAGTGGTATATATCACTGGCGTAATAAGCCTGGAAGATCGCCACCAAGCAGAGTCGTGATGTCCTTCCATTTGTGCCGCGGTATGTTATATGGATCTATATTCCCTATTTCCTTACATTTTTCAATGTAACGAGGAATAGATCCAGTCCAACATCTGGAGGACATAGTCTGACAGTTGAACACCATCAATCACTTTCCCAGTCCTCAAAAAAAGAGATTAGTAAGCGTGAGTGTACCGCGTTTACAGGGGTAGGGGTGTTAATGCCCTTTGCTTACATAACCGCACGGACTCTTTCGGCCAGCCATGTGCTCGAGGATTCCCCGATCACAACTCGGCCACCGCCTCTCCCAGTGGTGATCCAAAAGTGTTTTTCTGTTGGTCCGTTTCCATTTTCTTTGGCTTATCGTATAACGTTTAGCTTGTATGCGATAGTATTAGAAAATAGTTTTCATGAATTCGCCATGGATGATAATTTCCAGGACTGAAAACAGCTTAAGATACGTGAACAGCTTAAGATACGTGTGACAGCCTAGTGGTAAATGATACGTCAACACTAGCAGACGATAGATGGCGCTGTTGGCGGCAATCGCGGCAATCTTCTGCCAAAAGGGGGAATGTAAACATACCAGCGTGAGGACAGATTACGTAGTTGATTTTAATGTCTTATGGTATTTGAAATACTTGTAACAGGTAAGAACTGAGTTATTGAGTACTGAGGAAGTACTACAACATTCGTCTTGGAAGACCATTAGTATTTTTCAGGGTATTTTTTGGGGGAAAACGTGAGTCTTATAAGCCGTTAAATATGGTACTATGCCTCGCACCGGACTAAATAAGCATTTTTACAGTGTTTTCAATACCTGAGTTTCGCGATCCTCGAGTTTAGCGCTATGCCTTGTGAAGAAAGCAAGAGCGAAACTCGGGAGGGTACTGTACTTGTAACAGGTAAGTACTGAGGTAGCTGCTGAGTACTGAGGAAGTACTACAACATTTGTCTTGGAAGACGCATGAGTATTTTCTAGGGTATTCTTTTGGGGAAAAAGGTCTTATAAGCCGTAAAATACGCTACTACACCTCGCACCGGAATAAATAAGCATTTTTTCAGTGTTTTCAGTATCCGAGTTTCGCGATCCTCGAGTTTAGCGCTATGCCTTCGGAAGAAAGCAAGCGTGAAACTCGGGAGGGTACTGTAGTCTCCAGCGTCTCCATCAAGACAAAACCACGCCTTGACCTCAGGCGCTCCCCTATACACTCCTTGGCAGCTTGGAGTTTCACATTTAAAGGTATCCCACAGTTCTACAGGGTCTCCGAGGAGCTTCGAGCACATTGAACAAATTTGAGTCTACCACTGCATACTCATGGAGACATGTCAAGTCCTTCAGCTTCTCAAGATGAAACAACAGTATGGTTACCTCTTCAGATTCTTCTGAACTTGACATGAAGCTTAAGTGTAACAAAAACTAGTCTGTGATCAATTGCAAGGAACTCAGCATGCCGGTAAACCCTGCAGTTCTGGAGAATCCTCCAACGAGTACTATCCAGGATGTAGTCGATCTCCTTAGCCACCCCTCCGGTATTACTATAACATGTCAAACGGTGCAGCTCTGGTCTCTGATACCAAGAACCTGCAATTTTCAACCTTCTGAACCTAGCAAAATTCAGAAGGAGACCTATAAATATTACTGGAACCAGACAAGTGTGGCTTAGAGCAGAGGTTCTCAAACTTTTTGGCCTGCGACCCCTCCAAATAATTTTGAAAGGCTTGCGACCACTCCCACCCCACCCCACCCTTATCAAAGCTTTTCTGACAATCTGACACATATAAGTTTTTTTTCCTCTCTCTCTCTCTCTCTCTCTCTCTCTCTCTCTCTCTCTCTCTCTCTCTCTCTCTCTCTCTCTCTTACACACACACACAAACACACACATACCCACACATAGGTAGAGTCGTATTGCTTCGTATCATAACATTCTAAGTATAATATATTCGGTAAAACATTATGAATATTTAAATGTTACCGTAATCAGTGCAATATATATCCTATATCCTTCCTTTAGACGCATCGAAAAAATAAGTAACATAAATAAAGTTTAGACTTGTGATGTGGATTTGTAATGTATTAACATGGGTTAAGCAGTGATAATACAATATGTATGTATGTATAGCTACTGGATGTGTGAGAGTGGTGGTGAGGGCTTGACGGAAAGGGGAGGGATAAAGGATCAACTCTTTTCTCAGAGTCAGATTATGTAACTGTACTTTTGTATTAGCAATGTATTAGCCTAGGAAGGTATAATCAATGTTTTGTTATACTGAAAATAGATATAAAAGAATAAGCATAAATTATGAATATTGTGTTCTTTAATTAATGCATTTTGCACATTCTAGAAATCTCGCGACCCCCCAGAAGACTTTTGCGACCCCCAGTTTGAGAACCCCTGGCTTAGAGCATAACAAAAATACTTGACAGACTGAATACACTAGGGTCCCGCATAAAGCGTGTTTGCATAAAGCGTAAACCCTATAAACCGAACGACCTAAATTATATAAAAAAGAATAAAAAATTTTAATCCAAAATTTTCGTTAGGAACGAATTTGATCACATACACATAGAACGATTCCGCCATCAAAGTAGGGCAAATCCAAGGAGTTCTCATATAGAGAGCCGAAATATCGCACAGAATGTGAGCAGGCCGCCATAAGAAGGCTTGCGGCAGCTTGCGTTTTCTGTTAACTCGAGGCACTTTTCGTAAGCCGGCTTGCCCAGCTGGCGCAAGCCGTGACAAGGGTGAGTGAGGAGCAACGGCGGTAGCGACCGCGAAATTCTCATCCATTATTACCAAAAAAACATTCTTGTGAAGGATATAATTATGTTGTGATCCATTCACAATATCGTCAGTTATCGTAATTTATTGACAACTTCCATTCGAAGCTGTCAATAGAAGCTCGTCAAATGACGAGGTACACTCGTCATTGTGGTTTGGTGCCGTCGTTGGTGTTTACAAGTTATCAGCTGTGAGCGGACCCTGCCAGTTTTGGCATCCAGAGCCCTTCTCCTCCTTACCATCGAGGGCTGGGACCTAGGGCCTTTCAGTGGATTCCCTCCCACACTGGTATCCCAGGCAACGAGGTGGCTGATTCTGCTGCCAGGATGGCCTTAACAACATTACATAAAAAAAAGAAGAGCTGAAGCATCTATTAACAAGCTTATTTCAGAAATTATTTCAGTTCTGAAATTATTCAGAACAAACTAGACATGATACATCATATTTTCATATCTTATAATGTGGAAGCCATTACACAGATTCTTTTGGGAAAAGATGTTCCCAGTTAATCATCATGAACTTATAATGTAAATCATCACTTTCTGTAATTCCTGTAATATACGGAATACTCCAAAATAAATGTAAATAAAAAAATCTTATCATATACAAGAGATAGTTTCATACATACCTAGCTTCACTCCTCCTTCCATGGTTAGGAGAACATTACCCGCTTTCAAGTCCCGGTGAATAACCTGCAGGTACAAAGATGAGTCAATAAAATTAATATGAGATATGAGTCATACAAGAATTCTAAGATGTCTGATAATTTGATCATCATATAATCATATAATGTAATAATGTAATCATATAATACATCATATAATCTCTCTCTCTCTCTCTCTCTCTCTAAAATCACAAAAAAGTGAACGCTTATTTATTAATACACCTCCAAAATGCATCAACATTAATACATTAAATTTGCAACAATAAATGTTTTGTGTATATAGATTTAAACACTAAATTTGAAACAAACTAAGAAAAAATTATTACTAATACAAGGTGCAATAAAAAAGTTCCTGGACTGTCCATGTAGCAAAGAAAAGAGTGCGGGACTGTCATGTGCACGCAGCAGGAACAAAAAATTATGGTTGTGGTTCAGTATACTGTGTGGCATCAGTCTGTGAACATTGGGACATATGCTACATGTGATTTTGTGACCACATTCATGTGCTCAGTTGTATTTTCAGTATGGGCCTTAGACTTGAGCTGAGAGCAAACATCAAATTCTGTGACAAGCTCGGGAAATTGGCAATGCAAATTCTTGAAATGTTAAAGTAAGCCTACACCAATTATGGGGAGCGTCACACGAATATTTCTGAGAAAAATCTAAATATTCGAAAAAATTCTCATTCGTTGTTCAACACATGAGCAAGCTTGTGACAAAGTATTATAAAGAAAGCAGAAAAAATGAAAGAGCTATGGCTGATTTTCTCAACTCTCTGACTTTCTGAAACTCTGTGCGCCACTCTATGTGGAAAATCATCATAACTGTAATTCCCACCATCAATCCAGATACTACCCCAAATAATAATAACAAAAATATATAAAATAACAATAACTAATAATAATAACGAATAATGAAAAATATACTTATACATTTATCAACACTATGAAGCTTCAGTAATGATGGAAACCAACAAACAACATAGCCTGCAACTCTATCAAAACTAAATCTCTGTTATAAGTGTAAGAAATCATCACTCAATCTGACACTATCCTGAAGGAAAGCCATATCATTATTGCTTTATAGAGTTTTTAGCAAAAAAATTAAAGCAAACTTATATTCAATAGAAACAACAAATAAAGTTCTTGATACATACCTTTTGTTCATGAATGTAAACGAGAGCCTCAACAAGATATTTACAAACATAAGCAATCTGAATCTCAGTGAGTGGCCGATAAAGCTCAGCCATTACGGAATCCATAGCCCCTCCATCACAGTATTCCAGGTACATCTGCAAAGATTTGTTTTGTCATTCGATAATGCAGGTCCTGGGCACTGAATCATAGTATTAATCAACATAGTCAAGTAAATGATACACAAATTCAAATTTTATGGTCTAAAGATGTAACTTTTCGAATGTGATATACACACACATAAATGGGACACTAAACAGTTTGGACAAAATACGAAGCGGCATTACTAATGTCATCAATTTCTCCTATCATCGAGGGAGATAAATGATCTACTTATAGCATTGGCCTGAGCTAAATGTCCCGCTAAGGAATAGAAAGAAATTTATCTCTGGAAAGTGAAAATTAAGGGTCAGTTTTGACCATATTTACAATACCTATGCCAATGTCAGGAAATCAGTTGGTCATGAAAAAATTTGCTCTAGTGCTAATGTGTCAAATGATGAGGAAGAGATCATGATCCCAGACTACTGTTGGATAAAAGCGAACCTTGCAAGAACAAATTAATATTTAATTAATAACAGATTAATACTATGGGGAGGCGGCAGCAGAGCGGTTAGTCTCCTACTGGCGTTCTCGGTGACCCGAGTTCGATCCCTGAAGAAACCCAAAATCTTTCTGCACCGTCGAGTGGCCTAAGAACACCCACATGCCCTGCCTATCAACTCTACCTTCGACTGCGAGTGCATCGGAGGACACAGGGGGGCGGCATGAGCCTCTAATCACAGGTGTCACTATAAGAATCCTGCCTGTGCCACCAACGGGCGAGGACTAACCATCAGAACCCTCAAGTGAACCTCCAGAGCCTACCATCCGAGCCCTGGGTCACCACTGCCTACAGGCGCTATAGGCACAAATGTATATATATATAATAATAATAATAATAATAATGGAAAGGTTATACAGGAATAAGGCTAGTATATTTATTGTAGGCCCTGAAAGATAAGAAAGAAAAGTACACAAACGACAGAATACAATGGAAAATGGTGCTGGTGTAAATGTATCATGAATGAAGAAAACGAATGCAGAAATGGAAGTGCTACAAAGGGAGGTTCTAAAATAAAAAATAAAAATTATGCTGTGCATGAAACAGAAAACAAAAAGCCAAGAGAAGAAGAGGAAAATATGCTTGACAAATTTACAGCTGAAGGGTTAAGGCTCAAAACAAAACTTAACAGAAAAGACAGGTAAAAGAACAACAGGAGAACATTGTTAAGATACAAAACGTAGAGGGATTATGAAACAAAACGCAGTACTAAAAAGAAATCCTTAAGTTAATGCCAGGGGATTTTAAGGTACAGTAAACTCTCCATAAGTTGGAATTAAGTTACTCAAAATTACAGATAAGCCGTAATGGCTAGCTAATATTAATACAAAGATTCATTTCAAATTTTGAAAAAATTACTAAGAAATAGAGTTGGAAAAATTTCCCTGATGTCATAATATTCTGAATTATAGAGGAACAGAGTCGTAATCCCGTGACCTTACTGCGTCTTGCTTTGAACGGGGCAGCCAATAACAAACAATATTCATATAATATTCATGAAGTAAATAACAAACCAGGTGGTGAGTTATGCCTCGCATCATCAATGGACCCATACCATAATAACGTCACAAGTAAAAAAAACCATTGGTGCACTACTTGGGAGAGGGAGACAGGCAGGTGGGATGGTTCGTTTGCTTCAGTTTGCCCTGAGCCGTGATACTACTAAAAACGCCTTATAATATATATCGTAAATCCAATTCCAGAACTTCAAACTCGAAGATCAGCGAACACAAAATTGGGAGAACATGGTGATGACTAGTTTTCCAACATTTTTTTGGGGGGAGGTAAACTACACCATTTTTCTTTTTAAAGGGGGGGCATGACCCCGGTGCCCCCACCTCCCCCAGAATCCACCAGTAAGTGATTCAGAGTAGTGGTTGAAAAAGAGCATAATAAATACAAAGCCAATAATAAAGCCTTTTTCAATAAAGTAAACTGAGGCCACTTGGTCTTCATGATTCACTGTAAACAACAGCTGATATTTTTCTGTCAACAGGCCTAGACTTCAACCAAACTAAATCTTTGTTTCTGTGTATATCATTAATTTGATAACAAAGTGTGACCATATTATATTATGATACTACAATAACAGAATTATCATCAATAAAATCAGTTTCAGTGAATGAATTTTCATCTAATTTTTATATTAACTTTTCACCACAATAAACGAACACAAGAAGGCACATGCACACCTGGCACACACCCTAGACTATTTAATTCTCCCTTATCCTCTTTATCCCACCATCCGCCCAGTGCAATATCATAGTATAACTGACTATGTGATTTGCATGGATATCTTGGAACAATTGCTACAATTTTCATAACAGGGGACAAAAAGTTGTTTCCTATTATGATGCATGATTATATCATTGAATGTTTGATATTTATGACGATTCTTCAGCTTTAGTGGATGTGCGGCGCTCACCTAGCACACCCAGTAGATATGCCCCTGTTATAATATTATTGGTGTATTCATAGTAATTACAATTAAGTTAAAAAGTATTTTAGAGGGTGTGCGTCAAAGGATGATCCTTCGGTAGATAACACCACTGCCTGGATTATGGTACAGCCTCTAACACCATAATAATTCCTTAATTATACCATGTAAAACCATAAGGCAGCAGCGGTGACTACAAGAGGGGCATTGCTGGACGCATACCTCTCAAAAATACTTTTCAATTATCTCTTTTGAAATACTGTGAATACATTTACAATAATTCTATACATATCTCCTTCATTTGAAAAAAACCCACTAACCATTTGAAGACAGTGAACTGTTACTACAAGACCAAGTAACTGGAATCGGAAGTAAGTACTCAACATTTCCCCTGGTACATAATCATGGTGGCAGAGGTGGGATACAAACACTCGTAACCAGTGCTTTAATATATAACAAAGCCAGTGTGGTGAACATGCAGTGTGGTGTATGATGAAGCAACAAGAGGAACACACTTACCCAAAGCTTCCCGAAGAAACAAGAGGAACACACTTACCCAAAGCTTCATATCATAGTGATAGGCTTCTAGTAGTTCTACAACATTTGTGTGCTTGCACTCTGCAAGAATATCAATCTCTATCATAAAGGTCTCGAGATCCTCCTCCTCCTCCAGTGCAACTTGCTTGAGTGCAGCAAGCTGGTTTGTTTCCTTGTGTTGAGCCTGATGAAAAAAATATATTTGTAGAACTGAATACATTTATACCTGTAAGTGTATTTGTAATTATAACTGCAAAACAAATAATAATGTAAAAAATCATGAAACTTTTATCTACCATATCAAAATGCTAAATACAATTTCCCCAACTATATTTCTTCTTTCTTATAGATGGTATACACTGACGTCACGAAGCTCCTCCGCCAAACACACGCTAGCCGTGGCGATATTGTAAACAAATTGCATTACTTCCCCTTGTAAATGTGGTACACTCATGCTTACTGACCTCTTCCTTCAAAGCTTTGAAAGTGATTGATGAAGTTCATCTGTCAGTGTGTGTGTGTGTGTGTATGTGTGTGTGTGTGTGTGTATTCATCTAGTTGTATTCATCTAGTTGTATTTTACAGGGCCTGAGCAACGCTCGTATGGCCCCGTCTCCATATCAACATTTATTTTATCATTCATCCTTAGTGCTTAGTGTTGGCCGAAGCCACCACCCCGAGAGGCGGGTCACAAACCCCCGGCTAACACTGGGTACCCATTCACTGCTGGGTGGGCAGGGGCTCGGGTTTTAAGAAGACCGCCCGTCTGTCTTCGCTCCGCCCGGGGATCGAACCCGGGACTTCTCGGTTGTGAGCCGAGCGTGCTAACCCTTACACTACGGAGTTCCCCTGTGTGTGTGTGAGAGTTTGAAGTGGGTCAAGGATGCAAGGGATTAACAGGGGCATGTAGGAGGGCAGATCGATGTCTGAGAGTGAGGGGTCGGGAAGTGTTTATTTAGTGTAATTTTAACGACAAACCTTCCATCACGCCCCAGAATGCCATCACCCAATCAAGAGGGAACCAGGGCCTGTCGTGCCCCACCTTGGTGGGAGGGGCATGTGGCTCTAACGTTTTTGAAGAGTATAGGCAAGCAGGGCAGGCCTGCCGCCGCCAACAGGGTGGGAGGGTTTTACGGTCTATTACCCGTTATTATACATCGTAGTGATTATGGTGAACTGTTATATACACGTGCCATTATTTTGGTCAGTGTAGCACCGCATGTCACTTTAAATAAGGGTGATTTCAAGGTGTTTAGGTAGCAGGGCAGCCAGTGACGGGGAAACATTCTGGCCGCGGCCACCCAGTAAGACCACCCAAACCTTTAGTAGGGGCGGACTCCTTAAGGAGCCCTATGATGCTATCACAGGCGTGGTAGCTGACCTGTCTTCTTCAGGAAGGCACAGGTGAGGCGGATGACGGTGTGTTGTCTTGAGAAGTCAGGCAGGCCGCTGGCCTGCCGCAGGATGGGCAGGGCATTCTTTATAATCTAAGCCTATTTTCAGGGCGGGAGTGGTAACTAATGTCATGCTCGCATATTTACGATACTCGCAGGTGTCTCTGTTCCCTAACCCCTACGAGCATGAAGGGTTTACTGTACAGTAAACCCTCTCTAATTTGAACCCGTATATTTCAAACTTCGGATAATTCGACCTGTTTCAGGGCCATTTCCTATTCTTCAACAACTTTCCATAATCCGAACTGCATTTTGAATTGTGCTCAAGAAGCGCACATTGTCGGAGTTTTCTGCAGCATCTTCCTACTCCTCTATGCCTCCTGTTCCTCTATGTTCCTCCTCTACTGAACACTTCGTCAGCCAGCCTCCACATCGCCTCTGACACATTAAGCACCTCAATTACTGAAGACCTTACCTTACAAATCCCCAGTGACACCTGCCAGGGGTGCGTTCAGTAGCGGTCACTCCCCAACACACTCCCTACTGAACGACACTGAACGCTTCACAATTTACATTCCTACCAAGATAGCAGCTGCCAAAATTTATCTCTGTGGCTATTCTTATTGTAGCAGAATGACTTGTTAATGACCGTGTATTTGATGCAGCAAAAGTTATAGCAGCAGGATATCAAATATTAAGGAGGCAAGAAGAGGAGAGAGAAGAGCAGAGGCTTTCTTTGCTCTTTGTTTACATACCCTTATTATGGCGCTAGCTGGCAACTCAGTGGCGATTCACCTCCTTGGGCTGTAGTGTGAGGGTAGCTTGCGCTAGGCATACTGTATGCCTACGTCACCGAGCGCCTGCGTGTGCATGCGTGCGCATTGCCCTACTGAACACAGCTCTGGCAGACTTGCCTGAAGATGCTATCAGTGACACCTGAGTGCTCAGTGTACAGTAAGTAGTACTGCATTTCATGACTTCAGTATCAGCCATGTTTTGGTGAGTACAAGTACTACAATCTGTGCTCTTTTGTTCTATGTAGTGAGTTCTTATTGTGTGGAGGGGCTCAATAGAGGTAACCATCGGATAATTCTGACTTTCGGCTAATTCGACCCAGGTCTCCCCGCAATTAGAGATGGTTTTACTGTATGCAAAAGATTTGGATCCCTCAGATATAACTGATTTTCAGATATAACGTCACCGCCTTCCCCCGATTGGTTCATTAAAGTGAGGGTTTACTGTACCTAGTTAGCTTCAAAAGTATATATAATCACAAGGAACTAGGAGTGCATAAAAGTTTGGAAGCTTGTAAATACTTTGTTGCTGGTTGAATGAGTTAGTTGATGATAGCAGACATCCAGCAAAGGAATGCTTCTCCAATGTGCATCATAACAGCTAAAGTAAGATAACTTACTGTAGTTTGTCCTCGAATTTGGTAAAATACCTAATGTTAAACATTTGTGCCTCTATTATGTGTGGGTTGAGGGGAAGGGGGGTGGAGTTTGGGCTTTACAATATATTTGTAGAGAAAATTGAATGTCATGGAGGTTTGGTTATGAAAGAGGAAATGATAAAGTCATGTAGCTAAAGTAGCATTTCATCAAAGCATCTAATATCTTTAGATGTATGTATTAATTCAGAAATTATACTTCAACACTGAGATATTAATGGATGTAACTGAATGGAAGGTTAGTGAGGAGCAAGGAGGGTTTGGGAAGGAAAACGATTGTGTGGATAATATATTTTCAATGGAAATGATGGTAAAGAAAGAAGTAAATACTTAAAGGAGGATAAAAATTGTATGCAGCCTTCATCGACCTAGAGATAGCATATCATAAGGTTGATAGAAAGATCTCTTCAAAGTTATTGGAATATGTTAAGGGATATTACGAGAAGCAAGTGCATGTGCAAGGATGGAGGATGAAATCAGTCAAAAAAGTTTTGCTGGTGTATGAGAGACAGGGATGATTGATATTTTCATGGATAGTTATATGAGAGAAATGAAAGCTAAAGTGGGAAATTTAGGTGCAAGAATAAAGCTGAATGAAGTTGGTTGAGTTGTGGTAACATGTCTGTTTGCATAAAACTTCAAAGAAGACTGATCAACTGCTCAAAAGGATTGCTGATGTCAATAATCCTTTTGAGCAGTTGATCAGTCTTCTTTGAAGTTTTTCTTGGTCGCTCTGACCCTTTCTTCCACGCCAAAACAGTCTCTAACTCACCATCTGGTGCCCGCCTGTACAAGTTCGAGACGGTGTGTTTGGAAACACACATCTCCCTCGCTATCTGGCCCATGGTTTTCCCACTTTGATACAAGGTTACTATATGTGTCTTCTTCACAACGGATAGAGATCTGCCCGGCATAATGCTTTAGTAGACCTGGAGGAGGCGGTAGAAGATGGAGGGGTGAATGGGAGTGTAGGAAGGTTGGGAGAACCAAAATCAACCTCTTCCTATGATGACTTGGAAGATACAGAGCGGGCAGCAGCGATAAATCTACTTCAGACAGCCTAATGCACTGCCAGATATACAAACAACGTAAAAAAATTCAATCGCTCCCACCGAAATTGGCAAAAAAGCTAAGGACGCTATTCCCGCCCTAAATTTTTTGGCGTCCTAAGTTTTTTTGTGCCAACTGTACACCGTATAGGGTGGGTGTGGCAGTAGTAGGAAGGTATGAAATAGTTTTAGAAGAGAGAATGAAGAAAGCAATAGTTTAAGTACATGGATACAGTGTTATGAAACTTGGCTGTGAAAGGTAGAAGTGTCATAGGATCACTTGCAAGGGTCATGAGAGGTGAAGAGGTATAAGGAATAGTATTTTCCTACCAACGTTGACGTATGGATTAAGGACTTGGACCTGGAATAAGGCACAGCAGTCAAGAATGGGTGCTGTGGTAATGAGTTACCTGAGAGGGGCATACGTAGGGAAGTATACAATATTGTATAGAGCCTTCATGAACTTAGAGAAAGCATGTGATTAGGTTGATGGGAAAGTTTTTGTGTACACCATTGAAAGGGATTGAGGCATTTTATAGGGAGTGACAAGATAGGAGGGTGAGAGTAACGAGAGCATGTATTAAATATGCAGATTGAGAATGTGTACAAATGTAGTGATTGTGGAGTGGCAGATGGATGAAAAGAAATACAATTAGGTGATTTGACCATATTCAATGGATGAGTAATGAAGAGTTTGAGAAACAACTTGAGTGAAATGCAGGGACTTCACCAAGAGAACAAAACTGTTTCACTTCTATTACATCACCATTCACTTCTATAGTTTCTACCTCTTCCTCTTCTAGTGGTCCCCCTCCGTTGATTGGTCTTACACAAACTAGACAGCAGAAATCTACCACCCTATTCAGGTTTCCTAGTCCCGAACAAAGCTTTTTTGTTTTAGCTTGCTATTTTGACAAGTTTAACCCTTTTTTTCCCTTTCTTTGGAAGACCATACCAAAAGTATGATTGTTATACTGATTTTCTGCACATTTTTTACCAATAAAAGTATCATACCAAAAAAAAATTCCACAGCAAACTCGTCCATTCTGGATATGTCTGAAATGTTTATATTTATCAATCACATAATCTGACTCACTCTATATGCAGTATCAAATCAGGAGATCCAAAGAACTTACTTTGTACACTTTACCATAAGCTCCATCTCCAAGCTCTCCAATAATATCCCAGAATTCTTCAGGGCAGTCAAGTCGAACATTGTGAAACTGTTTTTTCTTTTTAGTTGAAGATCCACTCTTGAATATATCTTTGAACTTAGAGATGAGTGGCATTGTTTCTGAAACTCTGTGGTCACATCATACAGCACTAATTTTCACCTGAAAAAGAAAATTTTTATTATTCCGAGTCATGGCAAAATAGCAAAAACTTTTCTTATAGCTAATAATATCCCCTGAAATGTAAATAATTGGTCCCAGCACTGGAAAGCTTGTACAGTTAGACAATCACTACTAATGCATTGTTGGTACATTAGAGGTGCTGGAACCTCCCTGTATCCGGCATATTAAAAAAAGATACAATTGATAATGAAATATATATAAATATATATATATATATATATATATAAATATATATATATATATACATATATATATAAATTCAAAATTCCTACGAGGGGTTGTATTTTGCTTCCGTGTCCACCAGAGTGCACATCACAACAGGTAAAGGCAGGCCAACTTTTTTTTTTTTAAGTCAGCCCGTCTATATTTGTTTATCAATACCAAGCAACTACGTGAATTTAAGGTGACTGACACTCCTAAAGCTGCAGAAAATTGTCATCCCCTACAACAGAGGCCGGCAACCCAGAATTCGAGAAGAGTCAGTTTCTTCAAACTTTAGCAGTGCTGATGGAGCCGGTGTAAATTTTGAATGGAAATTACGAAACAATAAAATGTTCCTCCTCCATAATACCATATGGGAGTTAAATATACCCACAGACAAGATAATCAAATACACTTAAATAATAATAATAATAGTAATAATAATAATAATAATAATAATAATAATAATAATAAGTATTCATCCCAATATTTTCCTAGAGACCTAGGACCTATGTCACATACACCATTGTACTGCAGCTATCTATGACAGTATTTTATCTTTTTCTTTTTTTTCGAGAATTTGGACATTTTTAAGTAGGTGGCAGGAGCCGCACAGGTCTCTTGAAAGAGCCACATGCGGCTCCAGAGCCGCAGGTTGCCAACCACTGCCCTACAATAACAGCATGTTGACCTGATGGATAAGGTGGTTTACGAGTGGTTTCGCCTGAAACGCTCTGAAGATGCACCTATTTCAGGCCCATGCTGTTAATGTAAGTGTGTGAATAAAGTGAAATATAATAGTGGGGCAGCTTAGCTAAAATATCCATAAGAATTGTGCATTTTGTGATGAAAAGCACCAAATTTGGCTCACACATAGCTCAACATATTGAAAAACAATCTGGATATTGAGCCACCTGGAATTTGCCCTCTTACGGCTGTGGCAGCCATTTTCCAAAACGGTCGTCGAAATGGCGGGCTTTTCATTTATTTGTGAAAGCAGGGAGCATATATGTCACATGTGTGATAAAAAATGACAAGATTTGTCTTATTTAACTAGAAGGGATGGTGATCGAGGATAATCAAAACCAGTGTCCACTTATTATCAATCAATCAATCATTGGGGCATACGCCGGGGGGCGCGTCGCCTCACCCACCCTACGACGCCACTCCCGGGGATCACCACGCGCAAGTCCCCATGCAGGCTCCTTTCCCATACCAAGCAGCTCTCGACAAGAAACATCAACTTGCCCCAGCCACGAGCCTTGTGGGCACCCCCTTGGCCTCCTCCACGCCGGATTGTCTCTTATAGATACAACCCGATGGGAAGGATCGGTTTCAGGGTAGCGTGCCACATGCCCATATAGCCGAAGTTGGCGCTGACGGACTATGCAGGTAATAGGCCTCGATTCAGTCTCACGGTGCAATCGCTGACTTGATTGCTGGCTTGAAGCCATCCCTCGTCAGTGACACCATATTTGCTTTTGGAACTGGCGACTTCTTGATGCTGTTGGTGATAGGGGGTACCTCATAACTTGGCAGGGGGTCCAGCGTCTTTGTTCGAGCATCCACAGATCCCGTCATAACAGTTTCTCTGTCCATACCCTCACTAGCGAAAGACGGATGCTGAAAGAGGGATATCGCAGTGCCATGGAATGACTCCTTCGCAGTAGTCAAACTGGGATTATTGTCTATGTTGTCAACGGCCGCAGTTGTGAACACATTGCCCTGAAGTTTTTGGGGACAGACTACTTGCTCTCCGTGAAACTGCTGGCAGACGCTGTTCCCCATCTGTGCTGAGAGCTGGAGGACACGGTCATATGAGATGCTCAAGCCGAGCTGTGTCATCCGGTCAACCAGTTCCCTTTTGCGTTTGTGGGCATGCAACATCATCCCTAAGTAAACAGGAACGGGTGTCTCCTGGGCAGTACTGTGTCTGACTGCTGCTGTAGTCCCATGCTTGATGCTGTTGAACTTTAGCATTTGGGCTATGGCAAGTGCTGCTGGAGTGGACTCTTCCATCTGATCCTTGATGCTGGGACCCTCAATGACCATGTTCACCAGGGCAAGAAGCAGTGGTGGCACAGATTCTCCTTGGCATTCTTCAGGGAATCCATTGAAGGGTTTGGCTTCTCCAAAAACATGGCGGCGCACAATCTGTGTAGCTCGTACAAGATACACTGCATCTGTATCATTATCCAGCTCAAAGGCTTTGACGAGAGCATCTCCGATATCTTCTTCGAACACCATTAGGACATCTCTTCCCTTATTGTATGCCTGCATGTCAGGGAACTGGACAAGAAGTATCTTCTTGAGTCGCGTAGAGTGAACCCGGCCATCAAGCTTCAACCCTAGCTGTTCCATTCTGGACTGGTAGAGTTGAGCAAGGTCAGCATCTTGAAGACTGCAGCCGTCCCCTCATCAAGTCTGGTTTTCTCAATGTACAGGACCAGTTCGGCAAAGGCAATGCTTGGTATTGATGCATCCTGTTTATGGCTAGTGTCATGAAGTCTTTCAAGCTAGGCTTTCCTAGCACGGTTGTACAGTCCTACTACACACCTGGTGTGATACTTGGCTTCCAGGGCCACCATGTCCCCAACACTGAGTTGCTCCAGTAGCGTGGAGTCTCCAAGTAATGTTGAACAGGCCCGCACCCGTTTGTCCATTTGAAAAATTGCTGCGTCATGAAGGTCATCATTGCCAGCAGGTTGTCCACAGAAGAAACAGACATCTTGGACCAACTCGTCAGTGCTCTGTGGGCGGTAGTATGACTTTATACGTTTGCATGTAGCTGGACTATCATGACTCTCATCTTCTGTCTTGTGTGCTGAGAGTGGTTTTTAACCATAGCTGCCTCAATGCCATCGCCTTCATCAAGTCTCCCCAGTTGGAGGTTCCTTGGAAGTTGACCCAGGTCATTGAACCTGACCAAATTCTCCGCAAGTGAACTGTACCCAGATCCTACATCTTTTCGCTTAGTCTGCAAGGGGCATGTCAGCGATTCTGTTTTGTCCTCTTGGCAAATTACACACAAAATCCAGTCAGTTTTGACTGCTTGTCCAGAACTGGATGGTCCAGGAAGTGCAGGGTCTACCAATTTAAAGCTCTTCGACATGACAACATGTATGCAGCAGTACTCAGGTCATATTCGGCTGTTCACCGCAACCACCACCACCAGGACTAATAGTCTTGTTGCATCATCTCTTCACAGCTAACGCTAACGGGCACATCCTACAACGATAATAACAAAATATCAATTAGGACATATAACTAGGCAAACCAAGCTATAATACAATTCTGCAACGAGCGCGGCAATACGCAGCCGCCAGGTACTTTACAACAAGCAATTCCATTCCAGATTACACCAACCGAACATACTCAACATACTGTGCTGTTTGGTTCCTGATTGGTCGTGGTATAATATATTTCAGGAAATTTTTATTAAATATTTATAATATTTGTTCACATATCAGGATTAGCATTAGTATACAGTCCCCTCCCGAGTTTCGCGCTTGCTTTCTTCCCAAGGCATAGCACGAAACTCGCGGATCACGAAACTCTGGTATTGAAAACCCTGTAAAAAAGCTTATTGATTCCGGTGCGAGGTGTACCTACCGTATTTTACAGCTTATAAGATTCACTTTTTCCCCAAAAAATTATCCTGAAAATGCCCCAAGCCCCTGTCCACCCAGCAGTGAATGGGTACCGGGTGTTAACCAAGGGTTTGTGAACCGCCTCCCGGGGTGGTGGCTTCAGCCAACACTACGTAGAGGAGAGGAGAGGAGAGGAGGAAGAGGAGGGAGGAGAGGAGCTTGAACTTGAGCTTGAGTTGGCAGTCACCCAGCGGATGCTGTCGGTGAAGCCTTTAGTCCGGCGTTCTCCCACTCCAAAACTGATCAAAATGTCTTTCCCAGGTGAAATAAACAGGGGAAGAGTTAACAAGTTTTGTTAACGAAGGAGACGAAGTGGAAGAGGACCTATGAAGCGATACTAAGCGACAAAGGTCACAAGAAGAAGAATCTGTCTCTCGATTAGTCTTCTTGTGACCTTTGATGCTTAGTATCGCTTCATAGGTCCTCTTTAAACTTTGTCTCCTTCGTTAACAGATTTGTCAACTCTTCCCTTGTCTATTTCACCTGGGATACTAAAACATTTCATTTGTTTTGGTCTGAGTGAGTGAGTGAGTGAGGGTATCAGCTGATGGTTGTGTGACAGTGTTATACGGCAATAACACTGTCACAATGCCTTCCTCTCTTCTCTCGTCTCCTCCAGTACCTCCAGAAACCACAGTACCACACACGTCATGGTTAATCACTTATAAAGGAGTATTTTGTGGTAAATAAGTAAGGAACGGCGGGGGTGTAAGGTTTAAAGGTGTTACTTATTTTGAGGTGTTACCTATTTTATTTAATTATCCTTGATGAGGTCTGTCAAATCCACTTAAAATCTTTCTCTGCACCGTCGAGTGGTCTAAGAACACCCACACGCTGCCCATTAACTCTACCTTCGATTGCGAGGGCATCAGAGGACACAGGGGGTGGCATGAGCCTCTAATTACAGGCGTCACTATAGAAATTCTGCCTGCGCCACCACGGGCGAGGGCCAACCATCACAGCCCTCAAGTGAACCTCCAGGGTCTACCATCCCACCCCTGGAGGTCACTGCCTAACGGCGCTGGTGCTGTAGGCACACACACACACGAAAAGAAAAAAAAAAAAAAGGAAAAAAAAAAAAGGAAAAAAAAAAAAAAAAAAACTGTGTACGAAGCAGCGCGAAACTCGGGGATATAATGCACGAAAGTCGGGATGGTAAGAATTTAGGCCTCAGCGCGAAACTCGAGGATGGCAAAACTCGCATAGCATGAAACTTGGGAGGGTACTGTACGTCTTAACTAGATTTTTTCATGTTAGGAAATCAAGTTTAGTTTATACACACTCATAATTGAAAAAAGTCAAATTTCAAATATTGCTTGTCTGTGGTCACGTGGTACCATTGGAATTAGGCCACAAAGATCAAGTGATCAATCTAACTTCAGCCGCGTTGGTAATGGTATGAACATTTCTTCATAGAATACAACAGGCAGCCGATAAACAGGGGTAATCGCGATCTATGATCATACATATTTATATGTCATCCGTACATTTTCATAATATAAGTACAATATAATACAACTACACACAAACCTCCATTTCCCGGATATCGGATTTGCCGGACAAAATCCGAGGTCCGGGGATATGTCTGAGTCCCGGACAATTGTTTTTTTTTTTTTTTTTTTTTTTTTTTTTTTTTTTTTTTTTTTTTTTTTTTTTTTTTTTTTTTTTTTTACACGTTGAAATGCCTGGTCCTGTTCGTAAATTGACAAAGTTGTCCGGCGGTACGACCGTCTCCTGTCACCCCTGGTCAGTCTCCGCACCTCCCGCCAGGTGGCAGCATGCTCGGCGGTCGTATTGTTTACATTTGGGCACACGGCACTCACGATTCACCTGCACCGCCTCCGTTAGTCCCCTGACCCCCACTGCCCCTGGTGCAGGAGCGTCTCTTGAGACTATTGAACAGTTTCTGCTGCCTCCCGCCAGGTGGCAGCATGTTCAGCGGTCGTATTGTTTACATTTGGGCACACGACACTCACGGTTCACCTGCACCGCCTCCGTTAGTCCCCTGACCCCCACTGCCCCTGGTGCAGGAACGTCTCTTGAGACTATTGAACACTTTCTGCTGCCTCCCGCCAGATGGCAGCATGCTCAGCGGTCGTATTGTTTACATTTGGGCACACGACACTCACGGTTCACCTTACTTGGTCTGGCCAAGACTGGCTGCAGCCATGGCAACCATAGTGCGATAGACATGGCTGGGGCGTGATAGACATGTTTGCGCAGATATACAAGGCGTGATAGCTGTAAAACTTGGTAGCTTGATACAGAGGGTTGAGGTACATTTCAGGGGTGGCATTGGCCTTCCGTGAAAGACATGGTTAGTGTCGGGAAGTGGCAAGCTCGTTGTACCGAGTTCGAATCCCGCCAGGTGCCACAATCTTTCGGCAATCGTCGAGGGGCCGAAAAACACCCACATGCTGTCCATTAAATTTTCACTCGACGGCGAGTGCTAATCACAGGTGCCACTTTAAAAATCCTGCCTGCGCCACCATGGGCGAAAGCCAACCATCACAGCCCTCATGTGAGCCTCCAGGGGCTACCATCCCAGCCCTGGAGGTTACTGCCTACGGGCGCTATAGGCCGAAATGTGTATAAAAGAAAGAAAGAAAAAAAAAGAAAAAAAAGGTATACATGATAATCGTGAAACGCGATAACATGATGCGCTATAGCCGAGGGTTGAGGTACATTTAGGTATGCGTGATAGCCGTAAAACGCAATAGCCGAATGTGCGATAGCCGAGGGTTGAGTGTGCTTAAGTTTTATACCTAAGTATCTGAAGGATTCTGTGAAAGTCTGGAAAAGACAGGGTAACAATTCCCGGCCTTAATACTCACTTTTTCGGTATAATTTCTGCTTCACCATGTAGTGGAGATATCATCAACTTCTGGAAACAAAAAACAAATAATACTTATTATCACAGGAAACCAGTAAAAAAATGCCAATTTCCATTAACCATGCGGCGGTTAGAAGTGCACCGCCCAGGCTGGCTGGCAACCAGCAGGGGCAGCCGTGCCATGCCAGGCACCATAACTCACTAATCTAACTTAAGGGGACCGCCCACCCTGAATATATCAAAAATTCATGATATTGAAAATCCTTTTAAGTCATATAATGGTAGCTGTGGCCTTGGGCAACACACTGATATATAGTTTGTCCCATAAAAGGATATTTAAAGGGGTTTAAATCTCCCCCTCCCTACCCCCCCCGCCCCCCCGCGAGCGCCACGCCTCGTTTGTTTACATCTATTTTGACGATAAAATATCAATTACAATGCTTTTTATGCCTCAAAAGTGAAATGGAACCAATATACAAAACCCTTATAGGGTTTACTGACGTAACACTTAGTCAACAAAAAATTAAAAAAATTGGGCTCGTTTCTGAAAAAATTAAAGTTATTCTTATAAAATGTCCTACTCCTTCATCAGTTTTTATCCGATCTTTACATTTGAGGTATCAATGGATAGCTGGATAATAAACGAAGAAAACTATGGTGGAGTTTTTTGTTTATGTCAATTAGAAACATGGCACTAGTGTTTCAAACTGATTTTGGGGGGAAATTTTTCATACTTTTCCAAAATTTTATTTCTCGGTGATAAAGAAAGATAAAGAAAAACCACTCTAAATAATCTTTCGTCATAAGTAGAAGAGTTAATGGTTTTAAATTACAAGTAATCCACCTATAATCTTATGAGTTGAAAGCAATTCAAATCAGCCTAATTTTTATCTTTTTTTCTTTTTTTATTTTGCAAAAACCTATTGGCCAAATCTAAATGAAACTTATGTTTTGAAGTCCTTACTTAGCCCTAAATAACTCATAAAACTTACAGCAATATCCATCAGTAAACAAGATTTAGGGTGGGCGGTCCCCTTAAATAAACTAACAAAATCTAACGCTTAATATAATCTTAAATAAACCGAACTTGAATAAAACCTAACCTAAACTTGACCTATATGTAACCTAACCTAGACATTATCACATGAATATAAGCTATATTTTTGGTTTTTTAATGTGAATAGCATCCCTACAACAACATGCTGGAGCTGAAATTATGGAAAATACAAGTATCAAGGCTGGCAGGGAGAGCCCAGTTCACTTCTAAAATAACCAAAGACAAATAAAGGACAGCAAATAATAATTGCCTTTTGCTGTCCTCCCTCCACCAATAATCAAACATTCTCATTGATTCCCAGGCTTGCAAGGAGATGCGGGAAATGGAAATAAATAAGGTAAATTTTTACCAATGGGCAATCTTGTTGTACAAATCTTATGGTGTGGCATAACTTAATTATAGAAACAACTTTTCCAACTACCATTTCCATCGGAAGCTAATACAAACCGAGATATTGGTCACAGTTGGGTAATATAATCTGGACCCGGCTGGCTTGCAGCTGGGAACACATAAGAACATAAGAACATAAGAAAATAAGGAAGCTACAAGAGGCCGTGAGGCCTAAACGTGGTAGTTCCCAGTGGCGGCTCGTGATAAAAAAAAAGGGACTGCAAGCTTTACACAACAGTAGGATACACAAATTTTACCTATCTCAGGTATGAGTTGTAGTTGATGTTCACGGATTTCAGGGCATGGTAGTAGTGGTGGTGGTAGAAGGGATGGTGGGGGTGGTAGTGTTGGTAGGAGAGGGGATGGCTGAGGTGGTGATGGTAGAATTACAGTATTACTTGAAATTAAAGTCGTTACCGCTTGATTTCAGTCTTTTCATTTAGTGTCAGCTGGGATAAGTTGATGTTTTGCAAATACTTCACTCAATATTCCATCATCATAGGGTAATTAAAGAAAGCACGATTTAACCACACCGTCTACACGCACTGTAAACACGAGACGAGACTTAGCTGCCTGGGCTGCAGCTCTTTGTGTTCACAAGTGGCGCGGCGGTGGCGCAGACAGAATTGTACGGCAAATATGAAAGTACAGGGAGGTCCCGTTATACGGGCATTCGGTATACGAGAATCCGATGATACGAGATGTGTAAATTAGGGTCTATTTTCAATATACGAGATCAAAAATCTAATGATACGACATTCAAACTGGGGTGAGTAAAATTATCAAGTTCAAAATGTGTGCCCTACCACTCCCAGGCTGGACAAACGGGGATTTGGTTGACCCCAGTGAGGTCACCCCTAGCAAGCCGTGACTTGAAGGGTAATTAAGCATATGGCGCGGCCTGACATTTAGGGGTAATTAGCAGGTGCAGCCCCAACCTTGGGACCGCAGTCAGGTCACCCCTAGCAAGGCATGACCTGAAGGGTAATTAAGCATATGGCGCGGCCTGACCTTTAGGGGTAATTAGCCAGGTGTGCGGCCCCAACCTTGGGACCGCTACACTACCCTCTCTTGTATCACGCGGCGTTCCCTACATTACAACGTCTTTTTTGCTTGTTATGCATGTTTTATGTTTAATTAATGTGCAGTTATGTTATTTTGTGTGCTATTTTCTCTTTCAGAATGCTTTTTCTACAGAATAGGTAGTGCAGTGTGGGTAATATAGACGCTGTGTGTTTGTTGTGTTTGCTATAGTTTATTTTAGCTTGAAATATTTTTTTTTATTTTTTTTTTTTTTTATTGATGGGGTCCTGGAACCAAACCTATATTTTACCATTAGTTATGTGTTTCGTTATACGAGATTTCGCTTTACGAGTATGCCAGGTGGAACCTAACTGCTCGTATCTTCGGGACCTCCCTGTAACTTACATTTTGGTCTGGTTTTAATGAAAATTCACTTAGTAACGTATTGAAAATATTTAAATAACATAATGACTTAATTAAGATATATTTGTTAGTAGTGTATCAATTCTGCTGTGTCTCTAAAGGCATCATACACCTGTAAGTGAGTGTCTGGGGGTGCTGCAGCTCTGCAGCCCTATGCCACGAGCCACCACTGGTAGTTCCTGTTACCTAACACTACCTACATCCACCTTTCATCCCTCATCTCAACACTGTGGACCTAAATAATCTAACAAAAGCCAACATAACCGAACAGGTTAATTAAGGTAAACATAAACATAGATAAGCGTCAATTTCCTAAGCTATGAGTGTCAGTCATGTGTCATGTGAAATGTGTGTCAGTCATAATGGACAACGTCGCACGCCGTTTAAATTGCTAACCAAACCAAGAT
This sequence comes from Chionoecetes opilio, assembly GCA_016584305.1. Classification (NCBI taxonomy): domain Eukaryota; kingdom Metazoa; phylum Arthropoda; class Malacostraca; order Decapoda; family Majidae; genus Chionoecetes; species Chionoecetes opilio. Next base: position 167,604 of record JACEEZ010021590.1, read on the forward strand.
AACCTAAAAAAAAACTAACCTAAATCCAACCCAAAACGGTAATTATGGAAAAGAACTTGGCTCTCACCACCGACCTTCACACATATTTACGGTTTCTGTATAGTTTCTGCTCCAGCATGTAGTGTCAACCAGGATAACCGGGACTTTCCAAAGGACCGGTTCTATTCGGACCGCCATCTTTGCTTTGGTGTTAGTTTCTATATAAATAAGAGTGTAACCGTTTTGAGTATCCCATGTAGTAAAACAACCATTTTAACATTTCTAGTATTAATATGAATATAAATATCGATATGGAACTGAACTGAACTGATAAGATACTTTGATCCTATCTAGACACTTTGCAAGTACCAACTACAAGGTTATTGACTATACAAAGCGCCACCACGCCAGGACGAACTTGGTGGGCTCGAACCGCTGACCGAATGCAGGGACGCTGCACGCGAGCCCGCAGCTCTACCAACCGTGCCACCCTGACGGGTGAACTGAACTGAGGAACCAAAAAAGAAATTGAGTAAAATGTCAACGAAATATAGTTGCAGCGAAGTTTGTTTACAAAATCAGCTGACTTGGCAAACTTTCATGGGACGCAAAGACGAGATGGAGTATCTACTTGTAAATAATTTTATATACACTACCCTCCCGAGTTTCGCGATTGCTTTATTCCGAAGGCACAGCGCGAAACTCGCGGATCGCGAAACTCGGGTATTATAAACCCTGTAAAAATCCTTATTTAGTCCGGTGCGAGGTGGTGTACCATTTTTTAAGGCTTATAAAACTCACGTTTTCCCCCAAAAAAAACCTGAAAAATACTAATGGTCTTCCCAGAGTAATGTTGTAGTACTTCCTCAGCACTCAGTACTTACCTGTTACAAGTATTTCAAATACCATAACACATTCAAATAAACTATCTGGCCTCGCGGTGTGATGTTTGTTCCACGTCTGAGGCTCAGCAGATTGCCGCCGCCAACAGCGCCATCTATCGTCTGCTATCGATCCCCGGGCGGAGCGGAAATAGATGGGCTGTTGTCTTAAAAAAAAGTTTTTTTCGAGCCACTTCCTTGATTTCCTGACATCACCCTGATATCTACAATCTCGTTCAGGACACAACACTGACAACGGCACTGCGTGTCGGCAGCACCGACGGTGATGAGTGGTAGTGTGTACTGTGTGGTAGTGTGTACTGTGTGGTAAGTGTGTACTGTGTGGTAAGGCAGCGCGCGACACCAGCGATATGAAGACGTATCCCATACGTGTACGAAGCAGCGCGAAACTCGGGGAGATAATGCGCGAAAGTCGGGATGGTAAGAATTTAGGACTAGGCGTGAAACTCGAGGATCGCGAAACTCGCATAGCGTGAAACTCGGGAGGGCAGTGTAGTGTGTTTTTCCTCTACTTTGAAAATATCAGAAATGCTCTATCTTGTCTCATTTTCTTATGATCAATGCTCAGTTTTTGTCCATATTTACACCGGCGACAAAAACACTCGCGGGGTAAATCGGACCAGTGTAATGTACCCCACACGGTATATCACAGTGAGGATTAACTGCTTTTTTGCACTTGTTTCTTTCGTTTCAGGTTGTTGCATGCTAATATGGAATTAGTTTAAGGGTGCTGGTATATAAATTAAGGGTAAATTTTCACTCAAGGACCAGAATTCTCTACACAATTGGTAGTATGATTTCTGTTTACTTTAATGGATTCGGTAAATATGCAGTTTCAATAAATACTTCCTATTGACCAATACTCTCCTGACATAACTGGGGTAAGGCTATACCTCCCAGACCTCCCTGCTAGTTAACTTATCTAACCTAGGCATTGATTACCTCACGGGGGGGGTCCGCCTCCCCATACCCTCATTGTGTTATTTTTTATTTCCGACTGCTGTCTTTCAGCGGATTGGCATAGCCCACGGTGTTATGGACTCACTCAGCACTAGTATTTGGTGTTGTCGGTACCTATGCAGGAGGACAAAGATCCGGATATTCAAGTCGCTTGTGATTCCTGTCTTACTCTATGGTTGTGAGACATGGACACTAAATAGCGACTTGAAGAGGCGAATCGATGCCTTTGGTAATAAGTGTCTTCGCAGAATCATGGGGTATCGCTGGGATGATTACGTGTCAAATCAGCGATTGCACCGTGAGACTGAATCGAGGCCTATTACCTGCATAGTCCGTCAGCGCCAACTTCAGCTATATGGGCATGTGGCACGCTACCCTGAAACCGATCCTTCCCATCGGGTTGTATCTGTAAGAGACAATCCGGCATGGAGGAGGCCAAGGGGGTGCCCACAAGGCTCGTGGCTGGGACAAGTTGATGTTTCCTGTCGAGAGTTGCTTGGTATGGGAAGGGAGCCTGCATGGGGACTCGCGCGTGGTGACCCCCTGGGAGTGGCATCGTAGGGTGGGCGAGGCGACGCGCCCCCTGGCGTATGCCCCAATGATTGATTGATTGACAGCTGTTGTAGGGGTTAGAAATACTCCATATGATGAGAACGAAACATTCAGGATACTTCAAACCACCTTTCGTGAATTGGTTTAAACTGCACTTGTACCATGGATTCTAAGAACATTCTCTCTATGAGCTTCCTTCGCAAATCACTATTTTCGGAGATATAAAATGTTTTTAATGGGAAGGAGAGGGTATAGAAGATATGAAAATGAACTAACCTAACCCTACTTTTGGACTCACTAACCTTACCTACTCTAACCTAACCCCACGTTTTAACCTCCTAACTCAGAGGTCGGCAACCCAGAATTCGAAAAGAGCCAGTTTCTTCAAACTTGGCAGAAAAGCAGTGCTGATGGAGCCGCAGTGTAAATTATGAATGGAAATTACGAAGCAATAAAATGTTCCTCCACCATAATACCATATGAGAGTTAAATATACCCACAGACAAGATAATCAAATACACTTTAATAATAATAATAATAATGATGTTGATAATAATAATAATAATAAGTACAAGAATTCATCTCAATATTTTCCAAGAGACCTAGGACCTAGGTCACATACACTATTGTACTGCGGCTATCTATGTCAGTATTTCATTTTTTTTTTTTTTTTTAACGATAATTAGGACATTTTTAAGTAGGTGGCAGGAGCCGCACAGGTATCTTGAAAGAGCTGCAGGTTGCTGACCACTGCCCTAACTAAAGCCAAATCCTCATTAAAAAGTGTCCATGGCAAGGGAAGAACAGAGGTGATGCTGGTCACAAGAGGAAGAGTGAGGCGCACATAAACCCTTGTCTCTCCCCTCCCTTTAAACAACATGTCATATCTCCAAAAGTAATGTATTGTGGTGGAAGCTCATTGAGAGAATGTTTCTTAGAAAACAATAAGGTAAACAGAAACCATTCTCCCAATCGTATAGGAAATTCTGGTCCGTGTAAAATAATACCAAAATAAGTAAAAATGCCCAGAAATTATAAAAGAAATTTAACTAACATAGACCTAGAAAAAGAAGAAAGGTTAAAAGATGCGATAAAAGGTGTGAAAAACAAGCTATATTATGTAAAAAAAAGCAGCAAAGATATGCAAAGTGAGCAAAAGAACACTTTTAAGGCACTTCAAATACAATGAGGATGATGACACACGTGATGTGAGTGAAGTCAGTGACGTGGAACATTTTTTATATGGTGGTCCGATTTACCCCATTTAGTGCAACAATGCGGTCCACACTTCTCGGTGTATTGCTAACAGAGCTACAATGGAAATTTGTTTAAACTTTACTGTCATATAGGTAGTGACCCTCCTGTTTTTTTTTGTTTTTTTTTTATATTTCAATAAATATGGAAACTATCAAAGTTTGTCAAAACCTGGTCCAAATTACCCCTGTCGACACTAATGTAATGGAAGCATTATAAACTTCCGGAAGCCAGTAACTAAATATTCACTTTCACCGTAAAACAGTATAAAAGAATATTTCCATTGTCCATGAGGCGGCGAGCAGTGCGCCGCATAGGTCGGTTAGCCGCCAGCCAGTAGGGGTGCCTGGCCGACCGCGCACCATTAGATTCGCATATCTAACCTAAATAACATTACAAAACTTAGTAGTTAAAGATGGGGGCATACGCTATGATGCACATGGCCTCGGTGCTCATCTCCATCGCATTAGCCCTTAACCCTTTATCGGGCAACGAACCATATTTGGTAACTAAAATGGGCGTCCAAAATGGCCCCCCTTCGCCTCTCTGTGAAGCAGTAGAAACGTGGTGATTTTCCCCAGCCAATCAGCAAAGATCAGGCTACGTCACAGCAAGTGACGACATGGTGTCTGCCCACTCAGCTACAGCCCAGAGCATCTCAAACTTCAGTCTTCCTTCAAAGCTCGTGCAGTGTGGGTCTGCACCTCTACTCAGTCCCACGCCCACAGCCCTAACATCGTAACTAATAATGGTAAGTTGATGAAACACACACCTTATACAGATGAATAGTTGTACTAAATATTGAGATAGGTGTGATTTACCTAGGATCTATATAAATTAGTTAATTCTTTGCGTGAAAAATGGTGACACCATATTTGATCATATGCCCTATTCACCTAAGACTAGGGCAAGTAAGGGTATGTCTATATCTGATCATACGCCCGACGCAGCTTCATGAATACTATTTTCAGGAGTGAACCACAGAACCCCAAGCAGCCTGTGGATGAGGTCATGGTTGCCTAAAAAGGTAAGAGAGCTGGCAACCTTAGGCAGTACATTCAAAACAAGCCAGACAAATGGGGATTCAAGTTTCTTTGCCAGGGCTTCTGAGGATGGCCTAATCAGGACATGGTACTATAACAGGGGAAATCTACAGTAGAGGCTTCCGGTGTCCCCCTGACACCTGAACAAGAAGTCATGGGTTCCACCAACCAGATAGTTTCTGTCCTGGCCAGCACTATGTCCTGCTCCACCACCACAGCCATCTTCGCAGACAACTTCTTCACCAGCCTGGAGATAGTTCGTTACCTCAAGGACCAGAACTGCAGATACACGGGGACAGACAGGGACAACAGGATAGGCAAGCCTCCACTCAAGGCCATCAAGGAGATGGAGAAGAAGGCTGTCCCTCTTGGTACTTGTGACTATGTCACTAGTGACGATGGCATCCTGGCCCTCATGCAGTGGAAGGACAAGAGGATTGTCACTCTGCTGTCAACAGACATGGGGGTGGAGCCCATATCCTCTGTCTCCCGGTACTACAGTCACACCAAGAAGGAGGATGTGAGCTGCCCTGCTGTCATCAAGAGCTACAATGCCAACATGGGGGACATTGACAACAGCGACATGCTGGTCCACCTCAACCGCACCCCCATGAAGGCCAAGAGGTGGTACATGCGAATGTTAGCATATGTCATAGATCTCAGCATCACCAATGCCTGGATCCAGGTGTACAGGCGGGACTGCATAGCTCTTGCTGAGACTGGACTGACACTGAAGAACTTCAGAATCCAGGTGTTCAGGAGTGCCAGCGGCCAAAGGCCAGGCACATCACGCCCCCGAAGAAGCTCAGCAGCTCCAGGCAGCCTCAACACCACTGTTGATGTCCCCATGCCTGTCAGGGGACACCGTAGTCATGTGCCAGAGAACTCTGTGAGGTTTGACCTGACCTTGTTCCATGCCCCTGTCTACACTACCCGCCAGACCTGCAATTATGCAGCAGAAAGGGGCACATCTTGAGGTCAAATGTGCTCTGCAGGGTCTGCAAGGTCAACCTGTGCCTCAATGCTGAGATCAACTGCTTCATAAAGTACCATGAGATAGTTGCCTAAGTGCCTGGAGTGGACTGGACTGGACTAGAGTTTGATAAGTGTGTGATATTTGTGACCAAGTGCCAATATAAGTACCTCAGGAAAAATATTTGTATAAAATCAGCATTTTTGTTTTTTTGTATTCGCATACTTTCTTTTATATCAGTAAATGTTCCTTTAACAATATATGTTTCTATTTTTCCTTAATTAAAAATTTTAAATGTACACTTGTTGGAATTTTTGTTACCTTATACCGGCGAGGAACTGTTTATGGTAATTTCTTTGACCTAGATTTGCAACATAAAATTGCAAATTTTTCAAAAAATCACATGAGTAAAAAAGTCTTGTAATATCATCAATTAATGATATCAGGTATTGAAATTTTGAATTTTGGAGTATTTCTATGAGTGCCCGATAAAGGGTTAAGCCTGTGGTGGGTGACAACCCGCTACCCCGGGACACAGGACTAGTGTGACATTCAGGTTAACACAGTTAGTGGTAACCACTAACCACGAGACTAATCGACCACTAACCGTTACTTAGAGAGTAACCGCGAGTCTTTGTCCTGTGGAGGATTTCTTACACACACTAAACGTTGGTCAAGATGAGTTCAATTTGCAACCCTTGTTCAGACAGGATGCTATTCAGCAATACTATCCGATCTTGTAAGCAACACTTACTATGCATGTTATTGTAGTGCATGTCCCCTTTGAGTCATTAGAGATTTTTGAGGCTTATCGGGTAAAATATTTTCATTTTTTCTGTTAATCAGACATTTATAACATTGGACTTACTATCATCTCTAGTTTTAGTGGCTGACGATCTGTCTCTATGCATCTGGCCATCTAGATAGTTGGGTCCAGAACCTCAATTCCGTGACCATTCTCTGGCTAATATGTTTTGACAACTGATGTGACTTCTATGAACCTTTTAAAAAAAAAAATTACTTCCCAGGTCCATCGCAAAAACTCCGGCATTTTTTGCCAGATGACCAAATCCAAAATGGCCGCCGGCTGTCTGCTTGAAAAATTAACTTTTTAACCAAAGCACCTTGAGTCATGTATTGGGGTAATACACTTATTGGGGTAATTTGACCATGAGGATTCTAATTCTGGCCTCAGTTTGAATTTTTGACATCATTTTGAGCCCAAAATCCAAGATGGCCACCATCCGGTAGAGCAAAACACTATTTTTTTTAGTTATTTCCTTGTGCGATGAGGGTAGGGCCATATCAACTGGACATTTTCTATGATTATAATTAGTTTTAATATGTAATGAATGTTACTTAGTCAGCCAAACATGTGATGAGTGTTACAGACAGTGAGTGCAAGCTTTAAAGTGCAATTATTATATTTCTCTCGATACGATGGGGGTACAAATTATTTTTTAAATGCACACTTGCCTTTCAGGTAATATAATTAATGTTTCTCTTTTCTGTATAATTTCATATCATAACTAACATATCCATATTTCTGTCTTTACAGATATTGGTATGAGCATGCAAGACAGCATAGTGAATTGAGAACATAGCTTTAATGTGACAATGTCCGGCTTTCCATGTGGCCTTCAGTGTGGCAGGCTTTGTGATGAAGCCACAGATTCCATTTCCTCAATGGAGAGGTGGGAAAATCTCAAGAAAAAGGCTCTGTTGTGGAGTGGTCTTGCTAAGTTGGGAGATATCCACGCATCTGTTGATTGGGATAAAGGTCCTGTCGGACAATGTGTTCATGACACATGTAGATTGACCTTATCGAATGCCAAAACAATGTTGGTTGAAATATGTGCGCAGTTTCCAGAAAATGAGTGAAGATGACAAACTGCCACGCATGCACAATGTCACTCTCCATGAGGCTTCACGCCACGAGGTGTGAAACAATCTTCTTTGACCACGTCAAAACAGTTATCTTTGAAGAACACAAACTAAGGTCAATACAGAGCCTCCTCCATGACTATACATCCATCATATCTCAGTATGGCTTCCCAAGATCTGGGGTCAAGTCATCTTACATCAAAGATATCCTGACCCGTGAGTTTCAGGGCAAGATCGGCTTCCTTTCCCACCCACAGAGGAACCAGAATGACCTAGTCTATGACACATGTCGGGGCGGTACGTATATCGAAGCAGCGCTCTCCTCCATTGGTGTCAGCAGTGAGCAATTGGTGCTTAATATAGCTGAGCGGCTTAGAGATGACGTCAAGTCCATCAAACTCGTCCCATGGCCGCCAAGAGTTGAAGAACTAGAGGAGGAGGAGGAAGAGCTCTCGCCTCTCATGATTCAGCTGCTATCTGCTTAGCAGGGGAAGAAGGAGGTAGTAGATCTGTCTCTATGCACACTCTCCATTACCTCTCTCATCACACAGTACATTGTAAGGCGACCCACCACTATCGCCATCAATGCCACCATCACCCTTCATGGAATTACTCGCAGCAAGGAGGTTGTGGACTCCTACTACAAGCTGGGTATGGGGATCAGTTACCCGAATGTGCTTCTCCTGCATGATGTTGGACCATGCATGACCTCGAGAGGTGTTCGGTTTGTCCTGACAAAATCGCTGAGGGAAAACCAAGCATCAGTATAATTGACAATGATGACTTTCACAATGACACTTTGACAGGAGGGGATACTGTACATCGCTGTAACTGGATGTTTCTGCAGCGATGTTTCCCCATGTCACTGATACTGATGCCTATGTTGCAGCAGCATTAATCTCAAAGCAGCTGCCTGGTATGCTCTACATCAAGAGAAAGCAGATGATCGTCTGCAGTGATCTGGTAACTGACGACATGGCAGACAGTATTGTGCAGCTGCACTGTATGACAGGATGCGATGGCAACTCAGGTTTCTACAGCAAGGGTAAGAAGTCAGTGTATGACCAGGTGGCAAAGAGCCCTGTAGCACAACAGCTTTCATGGTGTGGAGATAGCCTTGACCTTGAAGAGGAAGTGGTAGAGGAGCTTTTCAAGTTCACACGACATGTTATCTATGCTGACCACAAGAGTAGCACCATGGCTGAGGCCTAGGGTGTCCCAAAATGCAAGTTTTGAAATGTTGCACGCTCGTGTGTTATTCCGGTTCTCTCATAGTAAAACAGTATTGCGTTGAAATTTTGGGCGAATTGAGTAATATTTAGGGGTCCCGACAAAGTGAACATTTAGGTGACGTGACTCGAATTTCAGGATTTTTCTAAATTTCCACTTTTTTTCTCCCTCAGGTTATCAACATGGCAACAAGAGCCGCTAGTAATCTTTGGCTGATCGACAAGGCTCCAATCGATGAAATCACCAGAGCCCGGCTACCATCGAAGGAGCAGGTCCTCCTCCGCTACTACCACCACCACCGGGAGATGGGGAAGACGGCGAGCGGGAGCAGGAAGGCAGTGGTGGAGGAGGTTCTCCCCTTCTGGTCGCGCGCCGGGATTCCGACAACTACAGTAATACACGCCGGCACGAAGCTGTCAAAGCTGCTAAAGGCGTACAATGACCTCAAGAAGAACAAGAACAAAGACAGGCCGAAACATCGTATGGATGAGGAGATTTTCAAAGGAGACCTCCAAGAAATCTTCGACCTCGCACACTCCTCCTCTCTCCAACGGGCAGACGTGAAGGACGAGGACAAGGAGTTCCTACGGAGTCAGAGAGAAGACAGAGGGGAATCATTCATGGCTGGAATTGACCTCGTGACAGCGAAGAAGGTGGAGAAGCAGGTCGAGCGCGGAACTCGACTCAAGCGGCTCCGGGAATGTGAAGACAGCGACATTGCCAGGCTGACTGAAAGGGCGGAAATCCCAAGCCAAAGCAGTAGCAGCAGCAGCAGTCCTGTGTCGACGACGTCATCACCGGCTCGTGGATCCCGAAGCCAGAGGAAAAAACTCAAACAGTCGCCATCGATTTCCGTGAAGGATCTTAACCTCATTTCAACTTGGGATCGAGAGAAGTTGTCAGTGCGGCAAGCAACGTCAACGTTCGCAGCTGCCGCTCAAGTTCTTGTTATGGAAATTGGGAGTATGGCGGTCTCGAAGAGCACGGTCCATCGAGCACGAATTGCGGGGAGAGAGCAAGCCGCCGAGAAGATCGTGGAACTGCGGAACCAGGAGATACCTGAGAGGTTGGTCCTGCATTGGGACGGAAAACTCCTCCCGTCCCTCTCTGGCAATACGGAGGACCGCATCGCCGTCCTCCTCACAGGGGAAGATGACGCCGAGTTCCTTCTTGGGGTCCCGGCAAGCTCGGATTCGACTGGCAGAAACGTGGCTGCAGTGGTCTTGAAGGAGGTGGACGAAGCGGGCGTCAGGGACAAGATCATCGCCTTCTGTTTCGATACCACGGCTTCGAACACTGGCATGGTGCAAGGTGCTTGCATTCGGATTGAGCAAGAACTCGGACGAAGCTTGCTTTGGTTGGCCTGCCGCCATCATGTCCACGAGGTGATCCTCAAGGATATCTTCGAAGCTAGCCTCGGCTCTTCCTCTGGTCCTGACATTGGAATCTTCAAAAGACTCCGTGATCGATGGTCCTTCGTGGATTCCTCGCAGAGAGAGACGGTGGAAACATCGGAGGACCTCGTAGAGTTCTTCGCCACCAATGACACTGCCAGCAAGCTGAAGGACGACGCATTGGCCTTCCTGAAGGAGGCTCTGATGTCGAAGAACCATCCCAGGGAGGACTATGAAGAACTTTTCCGTCTCTCCTACCTGTTCCTCGGTGGTGAAGGTCCAGCCAAACCATTCCGCCGTCCTGGAGCTCTCCATCAAGCCCGGTGGATGGCCAAGGCCATCTACTGCCTCAAGCTTCAGATGCTGAAATCCCAGCTGTCGCTGACTGGTCGAGAGAAGGCCGGAGTGGAACGAGTGGCCCTCTTCGTTGCTCTGGTGTACTGCAAGCAATGGCATGAGGCACCGATCTCTGTGAAAGCTCCGTTGAATGACGTGCTCTTCCTCGAGATCCTCAAGACATACCCTGACCAAACCGTTGCCAAGGCAGCAGAACAAGCCCTGCGACGCCACCTGTGGTACGTTTCCGAGGAAAACGCGGGACTGGCCTTCTTCAACTCAAGGATTGATGTGGAGGAGAAGAAGCAGATGGTCAAGGCATTGGACAAGCCCGCCTCGAAGAAGGAACTCAAGCGATTGGAGGGAAAAAAGATGACGACGTCTTCCTCCCTCTCGTCCTTCGTCACTTCGAAGACACGGTCCTTCTTTCAGAAACTCAACGCGGACGAGGGCTTCCTGGCAAAGGACCCGGCATTGTGGGAGGAGGACGATCGATTCAAGGACGCTCGGAAACGGGCACTTGGCCTCCGAGTGGTCAACGATGCCGCGGAGCGGGGCATCGCCCTAGTCCAGCGCTACCTGGGGTCCACGAAGTCGGCCGCACAGGAGAAGTATCTCCTCCAGTTAGTCCACCACCATCGGAAACTTGTGGGGCGGGAAAAGAAGGAGGACCTTCAAAAGAAGGCTTTCTTAATGGAAACAATGAAAACTGTCTGTTTTGGTTTCCTTATAAGTTTCTTTCTAAAAATGTGGGATGTTTTGAGTTTTTTCTTTGTTTTTGAAGGTTATTAGAAAATTGTTCAGTTTGTCGCGAACCCTAAATATTCTCCGAATTTCATCTAATTTCACAGGAACTCTTCTTATGCATGCGTGAACAGAAGTAAAACACGAGCAAGTGAAAAAAACATGTTTCATTTTTTCCCTCTATGATCTTGGGACACCCTACTGAGGCCAATGCAGTGAAGTGGAAGAGCATGAAAAAGAAATCATTCATCCGTCTCTCCCCAGATGCTGATAGCCTATGCCAACATTGCCTCCGTGCCAACTACTTGTCATATCTAGTGTGCCATTCCTTGCTGAAGCGTTATCCCTCACCACTAGGACATGAATAAGAATTGGTGGATGGCCACTGTCGCCCTGTCCGCCACACATGACATCTTGCCATCTTGGATTTTGGGGTCAAAATGATGAAAAAACTTCAAACTGATGTCAGAATCAGAATCCTCATGGTCAAATTACCCCCAAAAAGTGTCTTTATACATAACTCTAGGTGCTTTGGTTAAAAAGTTAAGGCAGCCGGCGGTCATTTTGGATTTGGCCTTCTGACGAAAAATGCCGGAATTTTTGCGAAGGACCTGGGAGCTATTTTTTTTTATAAAAGGTTCATTTTAGTCAAATCAGTCGTCAAAACATATTAGCCAGAGAATGGTCACGGAATTGAGGTTCTGGACCCAACTAAGAAGATCTATTTGCAGTTTCACTACAGTACCCTCCCGAGTTTCACGCTGAGTCCTAAATTCTTACCATCCCGACTTTCGCACATAAAAAATGTAGGTGAAGTGAAAATGTGAAGTCTCACATCTCATCTCTTGCTAAAACAGCCTCTAAGAAGTTAGGTGTCCTGTGGCGTCTGCATCCTTTTTTTTCTCCCTCCCAGTTGCTTGCTCTGTACAGGGGCCTTATCCGCCCATGTATGGAGTATGTCTCACATGTTTGGGAGGATCCACTCATACAGCTCTCCTAAACAGGGTTGAGTCAAAAGCTTTTTGTTTCATCAACTTCCCTCCTCTGACTCACTGTCTTCAATCTTTAAATCACCGCCGCAATGTTGCTTCTCTTGCTATCTTCTACCGTTATTTTCATGCTCACTGCTCTTCTGAACTTGCTAACTGCATGCCTCCCTCCCTCCCGCGGCCTCGCTGTACAAGACTTTCTACTCATTTTCATCCCTATTATGTCCATCTTCCAAATGCAAGAGTTAATCAGTATCTTTCATCCCTTTCACTAATAAACTCTGGAACTCTTTTCCAGTTTCTATTAAATATTATATAGAAACAGGGCAACAGCACGCCCTGTGTGATATCCCCGCCAAATCTCAGTTCCCGCCTAGCGACCACACTAGACGTAATAACCGACACTATAATAATATAATAACGCAATAATATAATACAGGGAGGTCCCGTTATACGAGCATTCGGTATACGAGAATCCGATGATACAAGATGTGTAAATTAGGGTCTATTTTCAATATACGAGATCGAAAATCCAATGCTACGACATTCAAACTGGGGTGAGTAAAATTATCAAGTTCAAAATGTGCACCCTACCACTCCTGGGCTGGACAAAGGGGGATTTGGTTGACCCCAGTGAGGTCACCCCTAGCAGGCCGTGACATGAAGGGTAATTAAGCATATGGCGCGGCCTGACATTTAGGGGTAATTAGCAGGTGCGCGGCCCCAACCTTGGGACCGCAGTCAGGTCATCCCTAGCAAGGCGTGGCCTGAAGGGTAATTAAGCATATGGCGCGGCTTGACCTTTAGGGGTAATTAGCAGGTGTGCGGCCCCAACCTTGGGACCGCTACACTACCTTCTCTTGTATCACGCGACGTCCCCTACATTACAACGTCTTTTTTGCTTGTTATGCATTTTTTTTGTTTAATTAATGTGCAGTTATGTTATTTTGTGTGCTATTTTCTCTTTCAGAATGCTTTTTCTACAGAATAGGTAGTACAGTGTGGGTAATACAGACGCTGTTGTTAGTTGTGTTTGCTATAGTTTTTTTTAGCTTGAAAAACATGTCTTTTGTATTTTTTTCCTTTGTTTGATAGGGTCCTGGAACCAAACCTATATTTTACCATTAGTTATGTGTTTCGTTATACGAGATTTCACTTTACGAGTATGCCAGGTGGAACCTAACTGCTCGTATCTTCGGGACCTCCCTGTAATGTAATAACTGAATAGACACTGGTGGAATAAAGTTCTGTTGACAGCCAGGCCTTTACATCAACCTCCTATCTCTCTTGGCGCAGTGACGTTGTATACATCTACGCTCCCAGGATGGCCACCCCAGGACGGCCAAGGTTCTCGCCATCAGCAGGAGGTCGACGGGCTGCAGGAAATATTCACCTGGCCCAAGCTCAGACGGTGATCATCTCTCAACATGCCGCCATGGCAATGCTGCAGCGTGATATGGCTGCCCTGGCGGCACCGCGGTCCAGCAGAGCGCTGAACACCTCAGGGCTGGACAGGTGTGAACTTGATTTGGCTACGGCCAACTTCCGTTCATGGCGGCGCTCCTTGGAAGACTGGTTGGAACTCTAACGTAGTGAGGGACGCAGATGCTGTGTGCTACGTCCGTCTGCTGTGCACTAGCGCGCTACAGAAGGCCTTGGATGCCAGGTTCCCCAAGGCACAATGGGGCTATGTGCTGGATGGAGTTCTTCTGTGCTGTGAAGGCACCTGGCGAGCCAGTGAGTGATTACTTTACGCGGTGCGCCCAGAAAGCTCTGGACTGTGGGTTTCAGCGTCCCCGCTGTGATAGTGACCTCAGTGATTTCGTGTTGCTGCGGAAGTTGGTGGCTGGCCTACGTGAGCCTGCGCTGAACCGTGAGGTGTTTCAGGCCTGTGACAGGCTTACGAGTGTAGACAGTTTGAGAGCTTATTGTGTAGCGTGTGAAACCGCTCAGCGTGATGCTTGTGGCGGTGAGAATGCGCGCCAAGCCGCCTTGGCGGCCACTGACGTCACGGATGACATCACGGAGGATGATAACATCATTGCAGCAGCTCGCACAGTGAAAGCGCCTCCCCACCCTTGCAATAACTGTGGCGGTCACCACCAGGGCAGCAGGGCGCCGTGCCCAGCGAGGATGGCCATTTGCCACGCTTGTGGGAAGCTGGACCACTTCTAAAGAGTGTGCAGGAGCCAGAAGAGGACGAAGGAGAAAGATGCTTTCGCCAGCGCGGTGGTGGCAGACGCCCACGTGACCAGGCAGCCCTAGCTGAGGGTGAACGTGGCCTTACCAGACAGGGTAGAGTCACGTGGGCTGTCATTGTCGTAGCTGACACAGGGGCGTAGGTATGGGTGGCAGGGCCTGCTCTGATGGGGATACTGGGCATCAAGACAGGACAACTGCAAGGTCGCGCTGGCCTACGTGACCTGGCTAACATCCAGCTGCCCACCCTCGGAGCCGCGCCCTGTCGCATCACCACCCATGGCCAGTCCACCGTGCAGGATGTCTTCTTCATTTAAGTCGGTGAGGCAACTATACCTATCCCTCGCTGCCTGCAAAGACCTTGGACTGGTGCACGCTACCTTTCCCCTTCCTCCACCCCACATCGCCACGGTCGAGCAGGAGGTAAGTGGGAGCGACTCAGTCCTACCCCGTAGGCTGCCCACCATGCCTCTTCCGCCATTAGAGGAGAACGCACCGAAGCTGCAGGACTGGCTGCTAGCCCACTTCTCTGCATCAACTTTTAACACAGACCGGTACCCACTACCGGTGATGGCGGGACCTCCTCACCGCATCCATCTGGCTGCCGACGCGGTGCCATACGCGTGCCACACCCCGGCTTCGGTCCCCAGGCATTGGGAGGCAGAAGTCAAACGGCACCTCAACGAAGATGTCGAGAGAAGTCATCCGGCACGTGCTTGCCGAAGAGGCCAGAGTGGTGTGCCAGGATGGTTGTGGTGGCCAAAAAGTCTGGTAAACCCCGGCGCACGGTGGACTTCCAGAAGCTGAACACGTGGTGCCTCCAGGAGACCCACCACATGCCGCCACAATTCGATATGGCCTCAGGATTCCCACCCCACACATACAAAACTGTGGCCGACGCTCACTGGGGCTTCCACCAGGTGGAACTGGATGAAGGAAGCAGGCCCCTCACCACATTTATAACGCCCTGGGGTCGCTACCAGTACTACCGGACACCCATGGGGCACTTCTCAGCTGGCGACGCATACACCAAGAGATTCGACGATGCCATCCGGGACCTGCCTCGAAAGTACAAATGTGTTGATGACACACTCCTACACGATGCAGGTGTAAAGGAGGCATTCTGGCACACGTACGAGTTCTTGGAGGTATGCGCCAGAGCCGGAGTAACGCTGAAACTAGAGGTGTTCCAGTTTTGTCAGAGGGAGGTCAATTTCGTGGGCTACCGGTTGGGCTGGGACACCTACAAGCCCACTGGGGAACGCCTCGCTGCCATTAGGGACTTCAAGATGCCCGCACAGCCCTCCATTACTGACGTGCAGTCATGGTTTGGCTTCGTGAACCAACTGGCACCCTTCGTGGCTACCGCCCCACTCATGGCACCCTTCAGGGACCTGCTGAAGAAACCTACGTGTAAAACGGTCTTCTGGGACGGCTGCCTACAGGAGAGACTGGTGCAGGCCAAAGCGATCAACCAGCTAGCTAAGCGTGGGCTAGCTTACTTTGACAAAAACCGGCCCAGTGTTGCTGTCACAGACTGATGGCATTGGATTTGTGGTGATGCAGCAGTACTGTTCCTCCCCATCACTATATGCACCCATCTGTTGCAAAGGGGGTTGGCGCCTGGCGTTGTGCGGCAGCCGGCACCTTACACCTGCCGAGTCAGGGTATGCTGCCGTGGAAGGAGAGGCACAGGCAGTAGCATGATGCCTGTGGAAGGCTCGACTGTTCCTCCTAGGATGGTCCCAGCTTAGTAATAGTGACTGACCACTGCCCCCTGGTGAAGCTCTTCAGCGATAGAGCCCTCACAGACATCGCTAACTTATGCCTGCTTCGGCTGAAGGAGCAGACACTACACTACAAATTCACCATGCGCTACCTGCCAGGAAAACATTATGCGGCTGCGGACTTCCTGTCAAGGTACCCAGGGGCTAGGGCTGATCCAGATGAAGTCAACGAGTGCCAAGACGACGACATCGCAGCGGCTATCACCGCAGCCACCGTGGCTGCCCTTGACCTAAGCGGGTGCGCCATGCTGGATGAGGATGTAGTCCTCCAAGCGGCACTCAGCTACCCCGAGTACCAGCTTCTAGTGTCAAAGTTGACAAATGGAGACTGGTGCCATCACAGGTCTCAAGAAGCAGTTTACCTGCAGCCTTTCTATAGTGTGAAAGAGACTGGCTGTGTCACATGGCCTGGTCACATACACCTTCAAGCAGGGGTACACACGGCTAGTCATCCCCGAGGCCCTGCAGCACCAGATAGCACCTTCACGCCAGCCACCAGGGGCTTGAGTAGATGCTGAGGAGGGCCAGGCAGGCAGTGTACTGGCCTGGGATAGAGGGCGACCTGCAGTACCATAGGACAAGCTGCGATTCGTGCAACGCCAACGCGCCCTCACAGCCCCCCCAGAGAACCCCTTCCAACAGACAGTTGTGGACCTATTTCAGATGGGGGGGGCAAACCTACCTTGCGTACGCGGACCGGTTGACCGGATGGCTGGAGGTTGCCCATCTCCACTCCGGTGCCTCGTCGGGCAAGATCATGAGGCATCTCAGGCACTATTTCACCAGATGGGGTGCTCCATTGCAGCTCGCCACAGACGGTGGTACCAATCTGGTCAGTGCGGAGATGGCTGCCTTCCTCAGGAGATGGGGTGTCACGACCCGCAATATACCCCCAGTCCAATGGCAGAGCTGAGGCCGTGGTGCTGCGGGACCACACGGGGGCCAGCGGCAACTTAGACAACGACTGAGTTTCTCTCGTCCTCCTCCAGTACCTAAACACCCCCCTCCGTGGCATCGACAAGTCCCCCGTCCAGCTAGTGACAGTCAGGCAGCTGCTGGATGGCGTGCCCAAGGCCAATCAGCACTACAGAGTTGACCCGCAGTGGCAGCAAACTCTGGACACTAGGGAAAGGCAGATGGCCCAGCATCACGAGGACGTGCTGTGGCGGAGAGGTGATCAGCGCCACAAACTGCAGCCAGAGGCCCGGGTCTGGGTTCAGGATCAGGCCACCAACACCTGGAGCAAGTCAGGTACGGTGGTTGAGGTCCACCCACACCGGCAATATGCAGTAAGGATGGACGGGAGTGGCCGGATATCGCTCCACACCCGCGGATACCTGAAGGAGGCGGAACCACCGCGGGCAGTGTCCTGGTCCGAGGATTCGAAGGACGGAGGCACCCACACCAGCGGCACCAGTGGGGGAACCCCGCCCTCGGAGGCACAAGTCACAGCCGAGGTGGCTGGAAGACTACATATAATGGGATAGCTTACTTTATTGTTTTTGACTAAGGGCATTCAGAGGATGTGTTTGTTTTCTTTTTCTGTTCTTATGCATTGTAAGATTGTCAGGCTGGCGCTGTTATATCGCCCTTACAATCTTGGGGGGAGTTGTGGGAGTTTTGGCCTAACTGGCAACTCTCGGGCAACAGCACGCCCTGTGTGATATCCCCGCCAAAGCTCAGTTCCCGCCTAGCGACCACACTAGACGGTGGTGGAATAAAGTTCTGTTGACAGCCAGGCCTTTACGTCCAAGGAACATAGAAGAGAGGTAGCGTCACTCCCATAGACTGCTATAGGACAAAAAATGAAATGAGCTTTTTTATTAGGCATTGTTGGAGGTTTTCGATGTTATAAATTGTTACATTACTATGAGATAGCACGTGGATTTTTTGTTATATTACAAATCAAGCAAGTGTCGATGAATTAAAAATATAAATATGAAAGTTCTTGGCTTCTCGTCGTGCAAGGTGATTGGCCGGCGTCATATAAGCTCCGCCCCCAAGACTAAGCTCCGCCCCTTCTCACAGTGCGAGCTTTAATCGTAGAAGTGTAGCTTCACAACTTCACGTGTAGCTATACTTTACCGTTAAGTGTATACTTTTCACCGTGAAGTGTATACTTCATAGTTTGCATTATTGTTATTATTATTATTATTATGTGTTTGCTATTATTGTTGTATTAGGAATAATAGGCTTCCCTATTTTAAAAGTTTTGAATATTTTAGTTACCTACTGCAGAAATATATTTAAATGACGTTACAAAAAACGAACTAACATAATGAGTAACTCATCGAAATCATCACTATTAACTCCTTGAGGCCCAGAACGTAATTTCCATTGTAATTTTGACGTAGAAAATCAATCATGTAGGCTACATTCATTGTAGAATGCACTCGCTACAGAGACTCGTGAGAAGAGGCGTGGCCTATTTTCAAAGTTGCCAGCGAGTTATTATTTCCCGTCGCGTATAACGCTACCTCTCTTCTATCTTCCATGTTTACGTCAACCTCCTATCTAACTCCTCGTATCATCATTACCAATCACAATATCCTCTCTATTTAACAGCGCGTGACCACTGGGCAGAGCAATCTTCACTACAAAGTGTGTAGTGTAAATATAGGCCAGCAGGAGTGTGTGTAGTACACATGTTATCTTCACTACAAAAAAAATGTGCTACACTTTGGTATTGGTGGGGAGTGTAAGGGTGAATCTTCACTACTCTGTAGTGAAGATTGCTCTTCCCAGTGGTCACGTGCTGTTAAGTAGTGAGGATATTGTGATTGGTAGTGATGATACAAGGAATGCACCAATCAGCTGCCACGTAGAAAAGGGAGGAAAGGCAGGGGGTGTGGCTTCTGGCTATGTTGAACATAAATTTACTATAGTTATTTTTTGGGGAAGTCTCGCTAGGTCATTGGTGGGGTTAGATTCGGTTATAGTGAGGTTAAATTAGTAATATTAACCAAATTTTTTAGGGGTCCAAGGGGGGGTCGTATAGGCGAGGGAGGAGGGTTGGGGGTGGGTGGCGTCTCTCCCCCACTTTATAATTAGGTTTTAAAGCTATCTAAAGGGATCTGTGAAGGTCTGGATAAAAAAAAAACCACTAACAAGGGCGGGAAAGGACTCTAGAATTTTAACCTATATTTTTCTGGTGAGTTTTGATGTTTTGAGTTAATCTGCTAACCATTTGTCGCAAATCCTTCATTTTTCCAGTAATAATGGTAATAACGTTTTTTCCAGAGCGGGATGGGGCTTACCTCCACCCACTATGGACCCACGCCGCGTGATGTTCTACCCCACCGTATGACCAGTTTTTTTTCAGTATAATTTTTAACTGTAACACCTGGTTATTAAACAAATTTAGGTTATAATGGATGAGAACTGCGCGGTCGCTTACTGCCGTTACCACTTACGTTTCCTGTATTTTTTTTTTACTCAGTATACTGTGCAGTATTGATCTACTTCCACGTATCCTTCAAAACTTATACATAATGAAGAAATCATATAGGTAGTTGTCTAATAGCGCACACATACACACGCTCCTCGTCTGGCTACTGTTTCAACACTGAGGCCAGTTTCAGAAGTGAGGAGAGTCCATGGCCGTTTGTATTCTCAAAACTATTCGGTCATTAGACAATACGAAAATGTACAGTGAATGAAAACTGAACAATCTATACATTTGGGAACTGTCATAACCTTTGTCTTCTCAAATCTAATCAATCAATAGACAATATGAAAATGTACAGAGTGAATGAAAACTGAACGATCTATATTTATAACCAATGACAGGCTCTAATTTTTTGTTTCCGCCAATAGAGTCACGGTTCATTAGGCAGCCAATGAAAGGCGTTTATCATTGAAACAAAGGAGGTAAGGATTTGAATCAGTCTACGGCTAGATATGGATTGTACTGGGTGTTCCTTGACCGAGGTCCGCATCATTAAGCTCTACCTAGACAAAGAGGAAAAGGCACAGAAAACTTTTGAAGAACACGGTGTCATACCAGCTAAGAGGAGGCCGTTAAAACGTTAGGTTAGGGTAGGTTTAATGAAAACCTAAAACCTATAAAAACTTAATCATGCAGTTGAGTAGAGGTAGGCGGCAGCGGCCGCCGAGCCACTCACTCAGCGGCGGGCGGCGGCGGACGGGCAAATGATACATATTTTTGTACAATTCAATCACTTCCCTATTTTCTGAGACCCCGATTAAATTTTCCTGGCCAAGTTTTAATGCTTTTTCTGATGGAGATAGTGCTTTTAATGGAAACGGCAACCATAAGATTCGGTGCTGAAAAATAAAAAACTATAAAAACTATGGCTTGTACCAAGAGTCATGATGGCAGTCGAGCGACCAACGACCAACGACCAACAAAGGGTACCATGCGAGGGATATTTTTTGGAACGAAGAGCAGCGACGACGGTCGTAGGTCACGGTTGAAGACACGGGTACCCCCGTGACTTAGCGCCGACCGTCGTCATTGCTCTCCGTTCCAAAAAATAACCCTCTCATGGTACCCTTCGTCATTCGTCACTCGACTGCCGTCATGACTCTTGGTATGGGTTTCCGGAAAATAAAACTATCTCCATTAGAAAAAGCACCCATTTTTGGACAGGAAAAATTAGTCAGTGTCTCAGAAAATGACCTCGTACATTTTTACCAAATGTAACCTAACCTAACCTAACCTGCCAGCGGATAGCACATAGTTAAAATATATTAAGAAATCAATATCTTAGGAAAGAGTGATTTCTGACGGAAAAGCAATACACCAGTGTCTTGTATATGCAGAAGGCACCTCATATAACACATGTGTCCTTCGTAGTGGGTATGGTGTTTTTCTGGAATAATACCAATAATTTTCTTTATATCTCTATATCATCTGTGGTTAAGATTCGTTTTATCGCCCCTGCTTTATCTCGCTTATTACCTTATGAAGGACTAAACTTTTGTCATGTTCGTCTTCTAATAACCTTCAAACCTCTAGGCAAGCTGGTACTTTGGTCAAAATCACAGAAAAAAATGATCTAATAAGAATAAATAGGTGCAACTCCACCGTCGCCATCAGAGCAGTCTAGACCACGGGACGAGCGCCTCTCCCAGCCCTCCCTTACGGACAGCAACCAGGGTAGGTTACAGTAGGTTAGGATAAGGTTAAGGTAAGGTTTAGTTTAGCTATATTTTAAACTAAACTAAACCTAACCTGGCTGCTGTACATGACGGAGGGCTTGGCCCGCGGTCTCTGACTGTGCTGATGGCGACAGCGGAGTTGCACCTATTTATTCATATTAGATCATTTTCGTCCGTGATTTTGACCAAAGTAACAGCTTGCCAAGAGATTTGAAGGTTGGTAGAAGATGTGTATGACAAAAGATTAGTCCTTCATAAGGTAGGAAGCGAGATAAGGCAGGCCGATAAAACGAATCATTACCTCATCTGTTACTAAACCAAACCCCACTAACCCAACCTAACCTAAGCTGATTTAATCTAACTTAACCGTTTCTGGCTGAAATAACAGTAGATTTTTGGGTAGTAGTTCGGTAGTGGGCTTTCAAAAGTCCTAGGATTCTTACCTAAAGCATCGTGTAGATTTCTGCATTCTGGGTATTTTGAACCCCATTTCCCATTGCACAATTGAATAATAATGGTGTTACAGGTAAATTTCAACCAGTAATTGAATATGAGGTTAGAAGTACTCTTTTCCCATGTATTTTGATGTGTTATGAATAATGGCAACATTAAAAATCATCGGAAATGCCTCATTTTGCAGTTATCCCCCCCTCCATAACAAACCTGGGGACCCGTCAGGAACACAGGGTTTTGGGCGACGAAAATGGCAACTAGTTTTGTACTGATAGTATATTATGTGGATGACGTAAAATATATCCAGTAAACACTCTATGGAATGACATAAGGCCGAAAATATATAAATATATATAATCGATAACATCACGGGAATTACTTCCCTATTCCTGGAAAAATCTCGTTAAATCTTTAACTACAACGGTAAAACTGAAGTTTGATAAAATACATGGACATTGGTTACATAACCTGACATAACTTGGGGGGCTGCTCCCCCCCCCCCCCGCTAGTTCACTAACCTAACCTGGACGTTGGTTGAGAAGCCTAACCTAAAGCGGTGATAACTGCAAAATGATGCATTTCCGACCTTTTAATGTGACTATCATTCTTAACACATCAAAATACATAGGAAAAGAGTACATATAACCTCATACTCAATTACTGGTTAAAGTACCAAAATACCGCATTGCATGTAGTACTACTGAAAATCTACCGTTATTTCAGCCAGAAACAGTTAAGTTAGGTTAGGTTAGAGGTGGGGTTCAGTTTAGTAACAGATGAAATCAAGAAAAAAAGAAAATTATCAATACTACGTATGTCAGTGAGAAGCGGAGCAAGGTTTGCGGGGAGGGCCGGGAGGGGCGGGACGGGCATCCCCCCACACCTGTAGACAAAAATGTATTTCCGACAAAAACGAGTTCCAGATTCATTCAATACACATCAAAACTATCCAGGAAAACTAAGGGTAAGATTCTAGAGATCTTTCCCGCCCTTATTAGTCGGTTTTTTTTCCTCCAGACCTTCACAGATCCCTTCACATAGATCTAAAATGTAATTATAAAATGGGGGAAAGATGCCCCCTTCAACATCCCTCACCCCCTAAATGACCTTCCTTGGACAATAATCTTACTAACTTAACTGGGGTACTGAGGGGCGTAGCCCCCGAGTTAGGTAAGACAAGTATGTAGGGAGTATTGTATTGAACTGCAGTTTTACCGACATAAGATCCCCGAACTTAGTACATAGAAAGACTAGATAATAAGTAAATAGGTTGATCGTTCGCGTACAAATGACTAACTTCATGTATTGCACGACCTAAACAAGTTGTCAGAGTATGGGTGTGTGTCAATACAAGCTTATGTTCACAGCCCTTGCCATAAGTAACTATTTATTTCACTCTCAACTCACCAAAACTTCGACAAACTATTTACTTGGCGTACACGTATTGCAAGTTCTCTCAAGAGAAAAACACTGGTACTTCCTGTGCTTGGTTGCTTAAAATACACTAGTACTTAGACGGCCATGTTGTGTATCATCACCACACAGTGTTGCCAGGTGCTTTCCATCGTTTTTCCTTAACCCACCCTCAAAACTTCCCTTTTGCCATTAAATTTCCCCAGACTGCTTTTGGATGTATTATCTGACGATTTTACCAATAGCTGACACTTGTGGCCTACTACCATTAACCTATCTCCAAGAAAGCCTACCTACCTACGGTAGCAGAGAGAGAGAGAGAGAGAGGCCCATCTCTTGTTCAAGGGGAACACGACTTAATTATTGCTGGGAAACATGTGGGGCCTCTTCCATTTGCGACATTTCAAGAACCAGTTCATGGAACCCAAGAATTCAGGCGTTCCATTTGCGCACGAAAACCTGGGTCCGAGGCAACGAGCGTAGTGACTCAGCA
>JACEEZ010021590.1:196312-241312 GCA_016584305.1 Chionoecetes opilio
AAATGATAACATCTTCATCGTGTTGGACTAATTAATTTATACAGAATTCTCACGTTTTAAATTAGTAATTTAATTTTACTACGGTAGTACTTTTTTGTAAATACAGTGTCTTCCGTACCTACTATACCTGGGTACTTAATTTGTACTTTCTACCTACCGTAGGCCGACGGTAGGTAGGAAGTACAAGTAGTGATATATAGATATAGCGACCAATATAAAAAAATTCAAATTCCGAATTAACCTGAATCAACACCGGTAATGGGAAGGGTGATGACGACAAAAAATATGTGAAGTAAACACATGCATGCATTATAGTACAAAGTTAGGTCCGGTGTCGTGTGGGCAAGTGTCTGTTTATGAGGGAATGTCTGTTTACTAACAAAGGCAAAGAAAACGGGCGTTGAGGGGAATAATTACTAATATTGACTTGATCAACAAAGGCATGTCCAGGCGTACTACGACAACAAACCCGTCTTTATTTATCATTAAAGGGGGAGGGGGGGCCACGAAGTGGAACACTCGCCGACGTCGGCGAGTGTTCCTATCGGCGACAGTTATAGGTATGGTTTTGAGCATATATAATATAAAGAGGCATTCAATTTCGTACAGAAATGTCCTCTGAGCAGGAGATGTGGGTATATACGGGTGGTTAAGACATTTCTGTACGAAATTGAATGCCTCTTATATCATATATGCTCAAAACCATACCTATAACTGTCGCTGATAGGAATTCTCGCCGACGTCGGCGAGTGTTCCACTTCGTGCCCCCCCCTCCCCCTTTAATGATAAATAAAGACGGGTTTGTTGTCGTAGTAGGCTACGCCTGGACATACCTTTGTTGATCAAGTCAATATTAGTAATTATTCCCCTCAACGCCCTTTTTCTTTGTCTTTGTTAGTAAACAGACATTCCCTCATAAACAGACACTTGCCCACACGACACCGGTGTCGCGTGGGCAAGTGTCTGTTTACGAAAAGCAGTCCGGTTACTAACAAAGGCAAAGAAAACGGGCGTTGAGGGGAATACTTACTAATATTGACTTTATCAACAAAGGCATGTCCAGGTGTTCTACGACAACAAACCCGTCTTTATTTATCAACAAAAGGGGGGGGGGGAACGAAGTGGAACACTCGCCGACGTCGGCGAGAATTCCTATCGGCGACAGTTATAGGTGTGGTTTTGAGCATATATAATATATGAGGCCTTCAATTGGCCAAGTGAGGCATATATATGAGGCATTCAAGTGGTTAAAGTAATCGTCCAGACCATTTCATCATTCCTGATTTAATGCAATCAAATCATAGCCATTAACGAGTATATCAACAATACATCGTCACTTTTTGTATCCAGTCAGCCGTTTTTAAATAATCCGCAATCAAAATCTGCAAATTCCCCGAGTTCTCAAAACACTCCTCAAGGTTTGCACACGATGCGCTCAGGCTCGGTGACGTAGCATCAGGGAGGCTACTCTTCCCGCGCTGATCAGAGAGGCACGTAAACACAGAGATAAATATAGTACTTGAATATATTTGGGTGTTTCTGATAGATTTTTTTTGCTATATGCCACATGCATGCATCCTTTATGGGTGCAGCAAGACAGCTGTGCCTTTCGAGAAAAGTTTGCACACGGAAAGGAGTGGCGTGTGTAGGGTGATACACGCCTATAGTGTTGGGGCGAGTAGTTGTGTTGAGAAACGGCGCCCCCCCGTAAGACAGTGACTCAGTCCAACACCATACCAGACCAGGTGGCCCTGTTAGACAGGGACGCCAGGACTGGCAGCAGCGGTGGACCACCACGACTGTGAGGCTTTGCCTATTAACAAGACCAAGTAAACCAAGTAAACCAGCTGTGGAGTGGGCGTGCCCTGTGGTGAGAGACCCTGTGGTGGTGTGGCTGTCACACTTTCTGTCTTCCCGCCCGCATATTTTCCAACTCTATGCTGTAGTTAATGCTAGTATGTGGTTTCCGAGTAATGACGTTTGACTGTAGCTCCAAAACTAACCATAGGATTTTCTCGAAAGTACCTTCATTGTGATTCCCACACACACATGGTTTAACATTATTTACCAATCCATGTTTTGGAGAAGTGCCAGGTCCTCCTGCTGAACCTCAGGCTCTGCTAACACCTGTTCATCCACCTCGTACTCGGGCTCAATCATATATGATCCCATGACAATCTGAGGTTCGTTTTCCTCATAGTATACGCGACCAGCGTCATTTCTTTCGGTGTCAGATTGAGCATCGTACTCTAGATCTGTCACCGCGACAGATTCACTGTCTGACACCGAAGTACAATCGCTCATCATAACATTTGCCGACAGGTGTCAGACAGAGTGTCTGCGGGCGTCCCTGTTCTGACGTCATCAATAACAGTCGTAGCCCTGTTGGAGGGAAGATTTTGTTTTTCGCGCGCTTTTTACAAAAGTCGTGTTTTTTCGGAAATAAGGCCTGGAAATCAATTATTTTTGGTGGATTAGGTGTTTTGAATGTTCATTCAACATAATTCGGCAAAAAAAAATTGGGTCTGGACGATTACTTTAAGACCCCATCTCATTACTTTAAGACCATCAAGCTCACAGGACATTTCTGTACGAAATTGAATGCCTCATATACAGAGGTGGGCATCGCAATTTTTTTTCCAATCCCGCAATCGCAATTCCGCAATTCCGACCTGCACCAGTCCGCAATCGCAATTCCGCAATTTTTTTCAGATAGGCCTTTTCGCAATCGCAATTCCGCAATTCCGCAAACTAATTTTGACACCTACAATTAAAACAAAACACCTACAATTAAAACAAAAAATGTCTATAGACTCTTAAACAACTACAATTAAAAAAAAAATGTCTCAAGGCTTTATATTAGTGTTTATTTTTAATACTTCTGTATTCCTATTGTTTCTGTCTATACTTGTTACTTGTCATTCACAATTAAGTCTTTCTCTCTTTTAGTGTTTTTCTTTACTTTTACACTTCACAGTCTAATGGCTAGTAATCACTAGGTGACTAGGGTATCTATATGAAAGAGGGTAACGTCAGTCATAGGCCCTATGTTAAACGCTACTGGGCGTCATCTTAGCGCCAGGACCTCTTCGTTCACCCAAGACCCGGGGAAGTTCTCAAGGCATGACCCCGCAGTATATCATGTTATACATGTATAAAGGATATACTCTTATCTTCGGAAATGTTTGTTCTATAAGATTATCACATAAAACACAGTAAAACACATTAAATAAAGGCCATTTCTGAAGAAATATGCATGAACTTAAAATTCACTTAAACGCATCGTCATGTAAAACTTTGTGGGACAACATATTACATGGAAGATATCAATAGAAGCAGCATTGTATTAGCTTTCCATTGATATATTTCGTTTTCTGATAAATGCAAGTAGTACCTTGCAAAAATGAGCGTTAACTAAATAAATCGCCGCGCAGGCCGCTCTCTGTGATGACTGTGTTCACAAATTATCAAATATATATTGGATATATATCGCCTTTTATTCAGCCTTTATAACAATTTTTCTATGTTTTAACTTTTAACTAGTAAATTAAAGGATAATTTATAGTTTCACCCAATCAACGATTTTCTGATGCGCCTTATGTATATAATAAGGCGCATCAGAAAATCGTTGGTTGGGTGAAACTATAAATTGACCAAATTAAATTTACTAAATACTCAGTAGATAAGGAATAACTTACTTGTCCAAGTGATTCAAGTTAGCTGGAAGCTTCTCTTCACCTGTTTCCTGACCCTGCCTGCTCTCACGCTCAGTGCTCTGGCTGAGGGGCTGAGTGCTGGGGAGATCATCCTGAGCCTCCAAGTCACTTCTGACACAATCCCCACTTCTAACACTATCAGTAGCCAGTGTATCCACACTCATACTCATACTCCTAGGCGACGGAGATGGCGACAAAAACTTGTCCATTCTGGTTAAATTTGCTAATTTTCAGAAGCAAAAATAGACTTAATAAACGGCGTTTAGTAAATAAACGGCTATTTTTGCTTCTGTCTATTTTGTAATTTCAGTAATTTCAAATTTGTCTTATATTTTGCAGATTGTGCTCATATAATTAGCGTTTACTAAACGCTAATTATATGAGCACAATCTGCAAAATATAAGACTAATTTGAAATTACTAAAATTACAAATTAGACAGAAGCAAAAATAGCCGTTTGTTTACTAAACGCCGTTTATTAAGCCTATTGTTATCCTATATATAAGTTAATAAACCCGTTTATTAACAACAATAGACACTGGTTAGTGGTTACTAACCACTAACCACTGCCAGTAACCAGTGTCTATTGTCTAATTTGTGCAATCTTAGTACTTCACTAACACAACAACAGTATATGTAGGATAAATCAGTAATCACACACACGGCCAGCGTAGTGAGCGTATACGCTCTCAATCCCAAGTCCCAGAACGCACTGACTGAGTGAGTGACTGTGCTACACTAGCTACAACACTAGCTAGAGATGCTTGGACGATGCTTGCTTGGTCTTGGTACGAAGACCGTTAATTGGTTTCTGCGACAAAAACACAACAAGCTTGGTAGGGGCCGTAATAATAATCAGTCAAATAATCAGAATAATAAACATTGCAAACAATATCACAAAGCAGTATAACACACATTTCAGCAAGTGTTATTGGAGTGGTCTTCGTAATCCAAGACGGTGCTTGGACGGCAAAAAAACGGCTCATTGGCAGTTGGCAGTGTCGTCTCCACCATATTTGGTGGGAACTTATGTTCACGCGGGCACTTGCCATTTTGAAGGTGGTGATCATCACAATTATTGCGATTGCGTTTCAAAATTTTGGCGGTCCGCAACCCGCGATTCCGCATTTTTTTCAGGCATCCGTTATTGCGCAATTCTGCAACCGAATTACCCATTCCGCAAGTTATTGCGATTGCGCTTTAAAATTTTGGCGGTCCGCAATTCGCAGTTCCGCAATTTTTTCAGGCATCTGTAATTGCGCAATTCCGCAACCGAATTACCATTCCGCAAGTTGCGGAATTGCGGAATTGCGGACTAAAATTGTGGAATGCCCACCTCTGCTCATATATCATATATGCTCAAAACCATACCTATAACTGTCGCCGATAGGAATTCTCGCCGACGTCGTCGAGTGTTCCACTTCGTGCCCCCCCCCCCCCTTTTGTTGATAAATAAAGACGGGTTTGTTGTCGTAGGACACCTGGACATGCCTTTGTTGATAAAGTCAATATTAGTAAGTATTCCCCTCAACGCCCGTTTTCTTTGCCTTTGTTAGTAAACGGACTGCTTTTCGTAAACAGACACTTGCCCACGCGACACTGGTTCACACTTCACGTTTTTGCTGTCCGTAGTCTACGTGCGTCTTGTCATCAGTGACTCACAGTACGTCACAGTGACGTCACTCCCTGCCTGTGTAGTGTGCAGGGCCGTTTCTAGCCTTTTTGGGGCCCTAAGCAGAATGCTGTTTGGGGGCCCCTATCTTATAAAACTATGGTGAGTTCATGCATTTAACATTTAAATACTTCAATTTGATGCACTTTATGAGGTAAAAGAGGCCAGAACGGCGACAAACTCTTAATATCTTTTATTTTAAATCTCCATTAAAAAAAACTCAAGTTGACCCTACAAAAATGATAATAAATGTGACACACTGGGGCTCCGCTACAGCCAGGATTTACTGAATCTGCATTGTATCATCTCCCAAAATGAGTAATTAATGCAAATAATGCAAATAATAGCGCATTTTCGTGACGTTCACCGCCCTGGTTCAGCCCAGTCCGGACCGGGTCAGGGTGGACTGATGGTCGCGAAAATACATCGAGACTGGCCCCGTCCCATTCGTCGTTCCTATTGGCTGGGGGATCGAGTGGGCGGTACTGAACTGAACTGTGGAGGCGGCAGGCGTCCATCTTGTCAATATCCTTTTTGTCGTCCGCCTTTTAACCTGTGCTGAAGACTTTGCAACTACCACGCCTGTGATACTATAGTCTTATGGTCGACCATCATGGTGTTTCATGTCTTATCAGCAGCACGAGAAGCTCCTGGTCGCCTTCCACGCTGACTGTAGTGCGCATGCGCCAGTTCTCCCCACACTGGTCTAACCTGGTCCTGCTCGCTGGCTCAGCCCGGCCCAGTCCGTTCCAGCCCGGTCTAAACTGCCTCGCAAAAACAGTGGCCGTCCGGGACTAGCCCAGTCCAGACCGGGCCAGAGCGGCCGCGAAAATGCGCTATAAGTGAGACAAGATGATGTTTTTTTTCCTGAAAATCTTATTTTTAATCTAAGGAAATGTTAAACTTGTTAAAAAATCTAAATTAGGCAAACATTGCAACTGATAAATTCTAAACATAGAAATATCCCAACTTTTTCAGGACTTCAGGAGGCAGGTATCCCCTCAATAACACAGATTTGCATGATCAGTCTTCAAAACTTCTGCCTTCTGGCTTTTTTAGAAGCAAAGTCATTGATGACCTCATCGTATGATAGCTGCTTGCCTATCTCCTGATTGATACTGATGATTGAAAGTCCACTGAGGCGATTCTGTCCCATGGATGACCTCAGGTAGGTCTTAATGAGCTTAAGTTTTGAAAAGCTCCTCTCTGCTAAGGCCACGGTCACAGGAAGAGTGCAGACTATTCTAAGAGCAATCCACAGATTGGGGTACAGTTCCTTCAACTGCTTTTTGTGGATGTAGGAGAGAAGCTGTAGCGCAGTCATGTCATCTGAAGGTAGGCTTGGCAAGTTGCTGATTTCAAGAGCCATTTCCTTTCCATCAATGTTTTTTTCATCCTCGGTATGGGATGCTCGGTAATGTGCTGCAGAACTCGTCACACTGGTTGGACAGTGCCTCACCATCCAATTCTTTAAAGTTAAGCAGCACGCCAAATCTGGATCTCATTACACCCAGGCTTTCAAACTTTTCCTTTAATGACTCAATAGTGGTGTCCACAGCCACATTAAAAAATGCAATTTCGAGTCTTTTCAAGGCATCTCTGATAGGCTCGTCTGGGGCTTCATAGGCAAAGTGTTTCCTTGTGCTTCTAAGCCTTTTCTCCTTAAGTACAGCCTCCACATTCATCTCGTCACATATGTCTTTAGCAGAGGCCTGTGCTGCAGAAAATCCAGTGTCTCTGTATCTTGTCAGTGAGTTTTTTGCCTTCATGAGGTCAACTGCTACATCAAGCTGCATTGTGGCAGACTGCAGAAGCTTGCTTATATGGTTTATTTGGTGGAGGATATCATACCATACCACTGTACAGATGTGGAACCGGTATGACCCAACCTCCTCGGCCAAAGCCTGTGCTTCTACCTTGGTCAGGGCATCTGTGGCTTTGTCCTGACCTCCAGCAGTGCCTCCCTTATGTTAGGGGCCTGGTACCGCACAGCCTCAATGCTGTTAATACGGCTCTCCCACCTCGTTTCACTCCAAGATTTCAGTGTTAGTCACATGGTCCTTCAATATTGTCCATCTTTTTGGTGATACTGAGAAAAGGTTATACAGTTTTTGTATATTGCCAAAGTAGATAATGGCATCTGTGGACCCTTTTTTGCTGCATCAGCCACAACCCAAAGTTCAGTGTATGTGCCCCACATGGAACAAAAAGTGCGCGAGGATTTTTCTCCAGCAGCTTTGCTTGTACACCTTTGTTCCTCCCCTTCAAGTTCGACCCATTGTCATACGACTGTCCTCTGCAGTCGTCAAATGGAATATTCAGCTCCTCAAGTTTATTCAAAATCAAAGAGGATAAAGCAAGACCTGTTGTTTGGGAAGCCAAAAATCCTAGGAAGTGTTCTTGACTTCCGGTGCTTCGTCATCGTCCATTTTAATAATCCTTATGACGGGCCGACATCTGCCCCTTGGTGGCTTTGATCAGGAGTACAATCTAAAATGACTGAATAATATTTTGGACTGCTTAATTTCAGCCACCATTGTATCCAATTTTTCCCACTGATTGAAGCAATCAACTCATTTTGGATCTCATTCCAAGATAGCTGGAATGACTGAACTGCCCACTTTCCACACGATCAATATGCTTCTTTATGACAGGATCAAATTTGGCAAGCAGCTCCACCACTTTTAAGAAGTTTCCATTGTGTTTCTGGTATAATGTGTTTTGTAGACCCCCTCAATGCAAGATTTCTCTCAACTAAAAGATTGCATGATACAGATTAAGCGGTCAAAAACATCTCTCCAGTGCTTCTTCTCAGCTTCTAAAAGTGTCCTTTCGGCTTGATCTATGGTTGTGCCTGTTTGTAGACGCAGGTGCAAATCCTTCCATGTTGCCATATGGTGTGTGTGCTCTGGACTGATTTCATGACTTTTCAAAAGTGTACCAATGTTCCTCCAGTCAGAAAGCCCCTCTGTCATTAATTTATAGTCCTTTCTTGAGAATAGCTTGCAGCAATAGCAGTAAACTGCATCGTTTTTTCTCGAGTAGGTAAGCCAAGTCCGCCTTATCTTTTCCCCATTCACCAATTGTGTTGCCTGAATTTGTGGGTTTCGAAAAGGCTTTAAATGAATATTGTATCTTATGACCGATACAAATAAAATCCCACCGCAAAACTACCAGTGTGTTGCTGGTAACTCCTATGGGGAGTTTATAACTGGTCAACGTTACTTGAATGATATTAATTGATTATGATTTTTCATTTGATTACAACTTGAATGAAGGATTTAACTTAGTCTTATGACTTCACTATGTGATTATAGTTTGACCACTTCTCACTGCGGAGAGTACTGAAATGGGGGATGTATTTAAGGGGAAAGGGTAAGGGTTTAGGTTAAGGGGACAGGGTATGAGTTAAGGGGGAGTGCTGCCACCAGCTCAGGCGAGTAGTTCCCTGGGTTACTCCCTGGGCACGTTTGAATAATATTAATATTAGATTTATCTTGGTAGTCGTGATTGATACGTGGAATTATACCGAGTAAGGCTGACTCTTTTGGAAGTGTGGGGAATTACTGTCCTAACACAGAATAATCACCTGGGGTTTTATAATAAACACAAGAACTATATTTGAAAACATCATCCTATTTATTCATACTGAAATAGTATGTCTCTTGCTTGAGATCACATACAACATATAAGGGTTAATCCAACACCGGAAAAACTCTAATCGGATGTAAGAAAAAACTTTACAATCTGATACGGGAAGCTCTCCCTATCTGATGAAAGGAAGCTCTTATGAGCATAACCCTCCTCACTGAATCCTATTTAATGAATTATCCTTCACTTAAGTAACATACCGCTGAATATTTATAATTACACATGGAAGATATATATATAGGGGAGAAAATGTGAGAGTAATGAGTTGTTTTGTGGATTCACAGTACCATGTGGCCTTTCCCGTCAAGGACAAGATGTCGGCCTAGAGGAAGGATGGGATGAGACTCTTTAATAATACTTATAAGGATGGGCAGACCTCCTTTACGTTAACGAAAACTAAACATAGATACCCATATTTGAAAATATGGATAACAATATGATAACAAGGAAAGGGGGGGGGGGGAAACAGGAGCGGAATTTGTTACATCTTACCTAGAGGAAGGATGGGATGAGACTGCCGTCCCACGAGTTACCCCGCCCGCGGCAGAAAAAAGGGGAATTGTTTGAATGGTCTAGACGCGACCTCAAATGAAGAGCTCATAATCCCAAACTAACCAATTAAACAATGAAACTCGCGTACCCAAGACAAGGCTGCCTATAATACAGACATGTTACTTTGATATAGAAGAATTTAATATGTTTAATCCAATACCCAAGAAGGGTGTGTTTACTTTTCATGTCACAAGTCCGAACGCGTGTTCAAGAGTGAGAGGGTATGGAAGGTGTTGCACATAAATTTGGTAGACTTTCAATTTAGCGCACAACTTCACTAAGATATCCATTTATGAACATGATCGATAACGATGGGGATTATTTTGAAAGACATCAGGAATCTAGGAGGGTTCCCAAATCCGATAGGATGGTTGGGGAAGAATGAAAAGAATTGAATCCATTAGTTATCACTGATCGCGGAATAATTTTTCCACGAATTTTGACTCGCACCCGGCATGTCGGGGGGGGGGGGAATGGAAGGAAGGAAAAAAGAAAATGGCGGGGAGGAAGGAAGGAAGATGAGAAAAAATGGCGGAAAAGAAAGAAGGGCGATGAGTCACCCGTGAAACTAAAAAAATGAACTGCTTACGAGATAACTCGGGAATTATATGATAATAATTCTCATACTATCTCTCCCGAATAATGAGCATTACACAATGTCCTGTAGAAATAATGGTGATGAAAGCTTCTTCCATCTTCTCTTTTGGGAAATGTGAGCTCCGGGCTAATCAGAAATGGTCCTCTACCTACTAGGGCTGTCCTGACTGAATCTAATAGAAGTGAAGGCCAATCACGTGGATCAATTGGTTGACCAAATGCAGGGCGTGGTGCTCGTGAGTCTGCTGGTGAATAAGGTGTACCTGGTGTTTGTCGGTCAGAAGGCAGTGAAGATGGGCCTGATGCTTGTGAGTCTGCAGGTGGAGCAGATTGACGTGGTGCTTGATGGTCAATAAGAGAAGATGAGTTTGCAGGTGTAGACGATGAACCTGGTGCTTGTGAGTCTGCAGATGGAGCAGATTGACCAGGTGCTTGTTGGTCAGTAAGTGGAGATGATGGCTCTGGTATCCTTACACTAGCAGTCTCATCTGGCTGGACTGGCCCTCCACGTCCAAAGTATTTCAGAAGTGCCCCTGCAGAGGAAAAATAGTGTATAGTCTTTCATAGTCTAATAATTTTACAAATAGTTGACAACATAGAGTCCTAGATATTGTATTTTTATTCTACCTAAATTTGATTTGCTTAGTCCTAGCCAGTAGCCACCTAGGCCTGTACTGGATACTGTCATCAAGGGCATAATCAGGTGTGGGAGGACGGGGGGGGGGGGGGGGGGGGGGGGCAAGTCCCCCCCTACTTTTAAAAGTGGAGGGACATATTATCTTTTGTCCCCCCAATTTTTTATCAAAACCATGACAGAACTACTTGATTTTGCTTCCATGAATGCAATTTAAATTAGTTGAGCACTTATCTTTAAAAATAATATATAATTTACTTCAATTTTTGGTATATTGTTATAGGGAAAGCGAAAGAAATGGGTTTCAATATGTCGTGTACACACATCATTAATAATATAAATTTGTGTGCAAATTTATATTAACGGAATTATGAATAAAAACAAGGTTGGACACATTTATGCAATTTAAGGTACCATTGCTAGGTTAAGTTAGGTTATCTTTGAATTGTTAATGATTAGGCGGGTCTGGGGGGCGAAGTCACCCAGCTAGGTAATTTGGCTGAGCCTGGGGGTCTGGGGGCAAAGCCCCCAGTTAGGAACAACAGACACTTCTCTGAACGCGGGAGGTGACCTTGGTGGGTGTTTTGTATACAAAACGGCCCTAAAGGAAAAATTTACCTTCAATTGTCCCCCCCCAACTTTTGGGAGCCAGTTACGTCCCTGAGTGTCATTAGGCTATGTAGCTTATTAAACCTATCTAGGCTATCTGCTCTGAAATAGTTCAATATATATTATACCTGAATTAGAAGGAATTACCATGGAGCAAAGAGATAGGCCAAGCATATTGATTAGCCCTAAACCCTTCCTTGAAATATATGCTACATGGGAAATCAACACCATGTCTCACCTTTGCTCTGAGATAGTTTATCTTCTTCACTTTTCTTCTTTTTTCGGCTCCAGAAGGGTATGTCCTATTCGATGCCATGATGTTAGAGCGTCACTCCTCGCTGACTCACGGTTGACTCAGTACTAGTTTAGCGTTTCAGATGGGACGGCAGCTGGTAGAAATTTTTGAACCTTAGATGATCGTACCAGGTCAGTAAAATTATATATAATATAAATATATAAATTATATATAAAACAAATAACACAAATCTACACATTCAATTCAGTCCCATCAAATAACACAAAACGTTAAGGGCCCCATACACGATCTAATATGCTTGACAAGCATGGTGCTTGTCCAGCATATTGGATTGTGTATGCTGATGCTTGAAGGTATGCTTGAAGATGCTTGATGAAGATCCATCACCGTTTGATTTTTCGTCAAGCATTACGTCAAATGTCTGGCTATGTGTGGCAATGAGCGACCAACAACAAAAACATAACAAGCGGCTTGTCAAGCATGCTTGATCGTGCATGGGGCCCTTTAGCTTCCATAGGTATCTCTATGGAATATTTTATCCCTGAACTACTGCTCATATAATAAACACAAACATTGTATACAAAAGCATGTCCTTATAATTAATACAACTATATATACTTCATACTGGCGGGATATCGTCTGCTAGCGTAAATATATGACACCACGCGACTCCTAAAGGAAGATCAAATGGGCCTGACGGGCGTGGGGCATCAGAGGAGTTACACATTTTCCGTAGAGCTAAACTAAATAAAAAGGGACCGAAAAGTATTATTGGGCGACAAAGGGTTAAACACGAACCTCCGCTCAAGATGGCTGCCGCTATAATAAAGTGTAAACAGACAGGGCAAGAGACTACGAGCATAAACAGACTACGAGCATAAACAGACTACGAGCATAAACAGAGATCGCTAGACTAAAGATTTCAAATCTACTACAAACGTATTTCGTTTTTTCTATTGGTATAAGCAGAGATGGGCACGGTATCGATAATTCGATAAAAGTTAATTATATTTAATGAAATTGTGGAAAATAAATATAATAAATAAATTAATAAACTCAGAGCAATGGAACCACTTTACACATATTTTTATTTCTTAAAAAGCTAATATTGGCAGCTTGGGGGCCCCTAGTGGCATCGGGGGCTCCAGGCGACCGCATAGTTCGCCTATAGGAGGAAACGGCCCTGCCTGTGGTGGTGTGGCTGTCACACTTTCTGCCTTCCCGCCCGCATATTTTCCAACTCTATGCTGTAGTTAATGCTAGTATGTGGTTTCCGAGTAATGACGTTTGACTGTAGCTCCAAAACTAACCATAGGATTTTCTCGAAAGTACCTTCATTGTGATTCCCACACACACATGGTTTAACCTTATTTACCAATCCATGCTTTGGAGAAGTGCCAGGTCCTCCTGCTGAACCTCAGGCTCTGCTAACACCTGTTCATCCACCTCGTACTCGGGGTCAAACATATAGGATCCCATGACAATCTGAGCTTCGTTTTCCTCATAGTATAAGCGACCAGCGTCATTTCTTTCGGTGTCAGATTGAGCATCGTACTCTAGATCTGTCACAGCGACAGATTCACTGTCTGACACCGAAGTACAATCGCTCATCATAACATTTGCCGACAGGTGTCAGACAGAGTGTCTGCGGGCGTCCCTGTTCTGACGTCATCAATAACAGTTGTAGCCCTGTTGGAGGGAAGATTTTGTTTTTCGCGCGCTTTTTACAAAAGTCGTGTTTTTTACGGAAATAGGCCTGGAAATAAATTTATTTTTGGTGGATTAGGTGTTTGAATTTACATTCAACATAATTAGGCAAAAAAAAATGGGTCTGGACGATTACTTTAAATGTAGTTGGATCGCCAAAATGAGTTTAAGCAGTTTCAGGCGTTCTGTGATCTCAAACCACACAAACTTCTTCATCCTTCCCAGACTAGATGGTTGTCATTAGTTGCTGACTAGAAATTGTCCTTTTTTCAGTCAGATAAAGCAGTAATAACATTTCTCCATGAAAAAATGTCCATCCTGTTCAGAGACATGCTGTCATTTATGTACAAAAATGATGTAATGAAAACTTATCTTAATTATGTAAATCCTGAAAGACATGACAGACATCTCAGTGACAGCCAAATGTACTTGCGAGTTAAAGTAATGCAAGGATTAAAAAAAGCCCACTGTAATGGACAAGAAATATATAATTAAGATCAGTTGCAAGAATTTTTTCAGCGATGTAGAAACTTTCTTGTAGTGGCATGTACTGAAATTAAGAAGAGGTATAATTTCAATGATAGTGTTATGTATATCAAAGTTAAACTGTCTTTGTGCAAAAAATGCTTTCTCGACATAATTCAGGGAAAGAATCCCTTCTTTATTTGGCCTTGCATCTGAGCTTCCTATGATTGTTTCGCCAGATGATGAGTCATTACTTCAGAAGTCGGACGATCTGTGGAGAATGTTTCCAACGTTTCGGGATGTAGTAAAGCTTGATGGTAATGAGTCACCTGATAAGTTTTGGGGTGAAGTGTCCCAGAAAGAGCCTGTTTTTTTTTAGATCTGGCCAACTTTGCACTTGCTGCTCTATTTTGGTTTGCCCCACTTTAATGCTGAACGTGAGAGGGTGTTCAGCAAAGTTAATCTTTCAAAACTAAACAAAGAAATAAACTAAAAACCAAGACTGTAAATGGAACACTTCCCTCAGCCATGGTTGTATCAAAGGTTCAGGAGCGTCATGTGTTCAATTTACTCCTTCTAAAGATATGTTTGCCTGAATAACTAATCATGCACAGATGTGCCAGAACTTCACAGATGAGGATGATTTTGAAGAAGAAATTTAGTGATGATTACTGAAAATATATAGTTCTAATTTTGTTTTAGTAAGCCTTGCAAGCAAAACTCCATATGTCTATTTGAATGATCCGTTTATTTTCTTGTGTTCATATTGATTACCATTTACCGGTAGTCTAGAATGGCATTTATGTCTTCCATTGAAAGTTATTATTTGTTTGTGTTTTTGTAAAAAGGATACATATTCTTTGTATGCCCTTATTTGAATCCTGCAACTCAAAATAGATAAGCAAATAGCAGGAAGTTTTCAATAAATACATTTAATCAGCAAGCACAAAGAAATACATTTAATAATAATGTACGATAAAAAAAATGATAATTTTTATGAGCACGTACGATAATTCTACTGAAAAAACCATAATTTTGAGGAGCCAGTACAACTGAAAGTGTGGCAACACTACGTCGGGCCGGCGACGGTTCGTGTTTGATTAGCAGCCTTCGCGTGAGGCGCAGCCAGTGTATCACTTTTTTTTTTAGTTAAGTTTATTTACATCTCTTACAGGAAGAAAAAAACCCCACTTATTGTAACCTTACATAATATCTTAAAGTAATCGTCCAGACCATTTCACCATTCCTGATTTGATGTAGTTAGAGTATAGCCATTATCGAGTGTATCAACAATATGTTGTCACTTTTTGCATCCAGTCAGCCGTTTTTTAATAATCCGCAATCAAAATCTGTAAATTCCCCGAGCTTCGAAAACGCTGCTGGCAACTGGCAGACGATGCGCCACGGCTCGGTGACGTATGAGGAGGAAGGCCTCCTCTCGCCGCGCTGATCAGAAGCACGTAAACACAAGAGATAAATATAGTACTTGAAGAATTTTGGGTGTTTCTGATAGATTTTTTTTGTGATATGCCACATGCATGCATCCTTTATGGGTGCAGCAGGAGAGCTGTGCCTTTTGAGAAAAGTTTGCACACGTTTCCGACTGATACGACAACGTTAAATGTGTTGAAAAGATTAGTGAGGCGGACTAGGGCAGATTGGAACGGGAAGTTGAAATTGGCAAGGATTTGTAGTGATACACCCACCACACACACACACACCACACACACCACACACCACACACACCACACACACACACACACACATACACACACATACACTCACCACACACACTCACACACACACACTGGTCACCACCCTATGCGGCCGCCGTCCCCATGCGGCCGCCCGTATGATCCACATATATAGAGGGCAGTCGCGCGGAGCAAACTATTGTTATACGTATATGTTTATTGTACGTTATGTTTAACATATATAACTATATGTTAAACATAAGATATGTCATAAGTTACTAACCTAACCTCACTATAACCCCTAAAAATGACTAACCTAACCTAACCTCACTATAACCCCCTAAAAGTTATTAACCTAACCTCACTATAAGTTACTAACCTAACCTCACTATAACCCCTAAAAGTTACTAACTTAACCTCACTATAAGTTATTAACCTAACCTCACTATAACCCCCTAAAAGTTACTAACCTAACCTTACTATAACCCCTAAAAGTTACTAACCTAACCTCACTATAACCCCTATCAGTTACTAACCTAACCTCACTATAAGTTACTAACCTAACCTCACTATAACCCCCTAAAAATTACTAACCTAACCTCACTATAACCCCCTAAAAGTTACTTATATTGCCGTAGGCGGCCGCATGGGGCCCGTGGCCGCATTGGGGATACACCGTTGTGTGTAAGGGGTTGTTGTGTGTAAGGGGTTGTTGTGTGTAAGGGGTTGTTGTGTGTAAGGGGTTGTTGTGTGTAAGGGGTTGTTGTGTGCATAAGGAGTTGTTGTGTGTAAGGGGTTGTTGTGTGTAAGGGGTTGTTGTGTGTAAGGGGTTGTTGTGTGTAAGGGGTTGTTGTGTGTAAGGGGGTTGTTGTGTGTAAGGTGTTGTTGTGTGTAAGGGGGTTGTTGTGTGTAAGGGGTTGTTGTGTGTAAGGGGTTGTTGTTGCCGCTAACATCTGTTCGTCCGCCTCGCATTCTGGTCTGAGGTTCGTTTTCCTCATAGTATATGCGAGCAGCGTCATTTATTTCGGTCTCAGATTGAGCATCGTACTCTAGATCTGTCACAGCGACAGATTCACTGTCTGACACCGAAGTACAATCGCTCATCATAACATTTGCCGACAGGTGTCAGACAGATGGAGCGTTGGAGCGTTCCTCCTCTGACGTCATCAATAACATTCGTAGTCCTGTTGGAGGGAAGATTTTTTTTGCGCGCGCTTTTTACAACAGTCGTTTTTTTACGCAAATAAGGCCTGGAAATCAATTATTTTTGGTGGATTAGGTGTTTTGAATGTACATTCAACATAATTAGGCCAAAAAAAAATGGGACTGGACGATTACTTTAAGTTAAACTTACATTACATACATATACTAATCTTACATCTATACATTTATAAGAGATGAGCGGGCACCAGCCCGCCGCTGGAGTCACGAGCGACTTCCTGTGAGCGAGGCTCGTCACCTCGCTTCATGTTCCACTGTAGTGTATCACTGTCACTCGCTTTAGGGAAGGCATAGACTAGAGTTCAGGTTTTTTTTATCACCATGTCAAAGAGAAAGTGCACATTCAATGAGTGTTTGCAGTCTACATATCTATCAACTTAGACATAAGACATTCAACAACTTAGAAATACTTTCAAATGAACTGCTGACCAGAAATAGTTTCATCCATTGGGATGATAAGACATGATACACATATGTGTAATTACACCTCTACCGCAGGGATGGGGTGCACATTTCGAGGAAAGGAGTTCAGATCTTGTCTGAATCCCTTGAAAGGGAGGTAGATGCACTGCAGGCTTTTTTAAGACAGAGAACCGGGGTTTAAACACTGGGGTCGGGGTAAAGGAAACTTGCGACACTAGGAGGAGTATCAGAAGGCAGGGAACTAAAGTGATTCGTAAGAAGAGAGAGAGGAGGGGTTTAGTTAAAGATAAAGGGAAAATTGATAAAAAGAAGATAAGATAAGATTTTCATCCTATCTAGACACTTTGCAAGTACCAACTACAAGGTTATTGACTATACAAAGCGCCGCCACGTCAGCACGAACTAGGCGGACTCGAACCGCTGACCGAATGCGCAGGGATTCTGCATATTGCAAGCTCACGTCTCTACCAACCTTGCCACCCTGACGGGCGATAAAAAGAAGAGGAGTTGCTTGAAAGTTTACTATACAAACTGTAGGAGTATTTTAAAAAAGATAGATTTCCT
Source organism: Chionoecetes opilio (assembly GCA_016584305.1). Taxonomy (NCBI): domain Eukaryota; kingdom Metazoa; phylum Arthropoda; class Malacostraca; order Decapoda; family Majidae; genus Chionoecetes; species Chionoecetes opilio. The sequence continues at coordinate 214,073 of JACEEZ010021590.1, forward strand.
GAGAGGAATAAACAGTGTAGAGGATTTTGATATAATAGCATTAACAGAAACATGGTTGGATATGTCAGGAAAGGTATTTGATCCGGAAGTTGAGATAGCTGGGTATAAATTATTTCACAAGGACAGAGTAGGCAGACGAGGTGGAGGAGTTGCGCTTTATGCAAGAGATGCATTGCAGTGTTGTGTTAATAATGTTATAAAAACAGATGACAGCATAGAGTCTATATGGATAGAGGTTACGGAGGGAACTGAGACAATGGTTTTGAGTGTAGTGTATAGGCCTCCAAACTTATGTAAAGAGGATTCAGCTCCTATATGGGAAGAAATAAACAAGGCCTGCAGATATAATCGACTATGCGTGGTGGGAGATTTTAATCTTAGGAATATAGACTGGGATTTAATCATAGGTGACAGCGACGCAGATGAATTGTTAAATATAATCCAGGATAACTTCCTAAGTCAAGCAATCAAGGAGCCTACTAGAGGAGTTAATATTCTAGATCTATTGCTGACAAATAGAGACGATTTATTACAAATGTGGAGGTCGGTGGGAATTTAGATAATAGCGACCATTATGAGATCAGATTTAGCTTAAAATGGGAAGTTGGAAAATTAAGTGGCAATAAGCATCGAATACCTAATTTCAGAAAGGCCAATTATGCAGGATTAAGAAGACACCTGGAGGTTATTAATAAGAGGTGTGGGATGGAGGGGAAGAAAGTTTCCCAGGATAACGACAGGGCGATGACAGCTGAAAAGGCTAATTATGAAGGATTAGGAAGGCACCTGGAGGTAATTGGCGCGGTTAGATATGGAAGTGAGGTCATGGCTGAGGAGGTAATTAGAGCGGTTAGACAGGGAAGTGAGGTTAGGGCTGAGGAGGTAATTAGAGAGGTTAGAAATGGAAGTGAGGATGGGGTTGAGGAGGAGTATACCTCATTTGTAAGGAATATAATTGACGGACAGAAAAAAAATATTCCTTATAGGGAAATAAGGTCCAGAAAGAGTGATCCAAAATGGATGACCACCAAGTTAAAACACAACATTGGAGTAAAAAGAAACATTTATTTAAGGTTCAAGGCAGGATTGGTAAACAAAGAACAGTATAACGTGATGGCAAGGACAGTGAAGAAATTAACTCGAGTTGCTAAGAACAATTATGAGATTAAAGTAGCAGGACAGGCGAAAAGGGACCCAAAAGGGTTCTATCAGGTATATAAAACAAAGACAAGGGAATTAGTTGGGCCGTTAAGGTCAGGACAGGGTGAGGTCTTAAATACGGATGAGGATATGTGTAAGAGTCTAAATGATTATTTCTTAAGTGTTTTTACGGAGGAGGATACACAGACGATATCTGATAGTGAACAGATGTTCAAAGGAAGCGACGAGGATATTGACTATACATTATTACGACTATACGATTGAAGGATACAGACTCAAAGATATTGTGATAACTAGGGAAATGGTGGAAGAGGGTATAGATAAAATGAAAATTTTTAAATCGCCAGGACCAGATGAAGTGTATCCCAGGGTATTAAAGGAATGCAAGGAGTTTGTTAGTGAGTCGTTAGTGCACATTTTTAGGAAATCGGTTGAGATAGGCGATGTGCCATTATTGTGGAGGAAAGGAAATGTTGTTCCCATATTTAAGAAGGGAGACAGAGGACTAAAGTCAAATTATCGACCGGTAAGTCTAACATCAGTGGTGGGTAAGTTATTGGAATCTATTATTGCAAAAAACATTAGAGAGCACTTAGATAAACATAGTTTGATCAATGATTCACAACATGGATTCACCAAGGGTAGGTCATGTCTCACCAATTTATTGAGTTTTTATAGGAAAGTTTATGAGACGGCAGATAATGATAAGGATTATGATATAATATATCTGGACTTTAGTAAGGCATTTGACAAAGAACCACACGAGCGACTCTTAAATAAGGTTAGGGCTCATGGAATAGATGGGAAGGTTCTTCATTGAATCAGAGCTTGGCTAAGTAATAGGCAACAAAGGGTTACAATTAATGGTTCTAAATCTGAATGGGGACTGGTGACAAGTGGAGTTCCACAAGGGTCTCTTTTGGGTCCATTACTATTTTTTATTTACATCAACGACTTGGATAGTGGGATTAGCAGTGATATCAGCAAGTTTGCTGATGATACTAAGTTAGGTAGGATTATTGGATCACAGTCTGATGTAAACATATTGCAGGGAGACTTAGATAAACTTAACGAGTGGGCAGTCAGATGGCAGATGGAATTAAATATTGATAAATGCAGCGTTATGAATATTGGTAGAAAAAACCCTGGTAATAGATACACCATAAGCAATGTATCGCTGAAAAGATCAGAAGGTGAAAAAGATCTTGGAGTGAGGGTGAGCCCAGACCTCCGACCTAGGAAACAATGCATTGAGGCCAGAAATAGAGCTAATAGAGTATTAGGATTCATTACCAGAAGGTGTTTTCAAAAATAGAAGTGCGGAAGTTATTCTAAAGCTTTACTGGCTCTAGTCAGGCCTCACCTAGACTAGCGGTTCAGTTTTGGTTCCATATACAGGAAGGATATAGCCTGTTAGGAACACAGTGCAGAGAAGGATGGACCAAAATGATTACAAGGGATGCGTAACTTTAGTTATGAGAGGAGATTGAAGTTATTAAAATACACTCACTCGAGGAGACGCCAGAGTAAGGGCGATCTGATAGAAAGTTTTTTAAGTGGATAAAGGATTTAATTAAAGGGAGAGAGGTAGGAAAAGTTCTTACGGTTTTTAACCCAGGGTAGAACAAGAAAGTAAACGGATTCAAGCTGGGAAAAGCGTTTAGATAGAAGAAAGGAAATAGGGAAAAAACTGGTTCCAAATAGGGTGGTGAATAAATGGAATGGTTCAGTAGACAGGTAGTAGTGGGAGTATTAGGGAGCTTAAAGAGGAGCTGGATAGGTTCATGGATGGGGATGAAAGGTGGATGTAGGTGAGTGTTAAGCGACAGGAACTACCACGTGTAGGCCTCGTGGCACTCTGTAGCTTCCATTATTTTCTTATGTCTAATGTTCTAATTATTAACAAAAATACAAGGAAAAGCAATAACCATGCAAGCACTAAATTGATAATAATGTAACTTAAAAACCAATTCAAAATGCCCTGTGACCATGCAGGGCAAGATCCAGCAAATAGTGCGTTTTGCGACGTGCACACCCTGGGGGGCGCATTTCGAACACTATAAGACCCATCTTAGGGGACTAAGTCATCTTAGCGAGTTGACATTTCGAAAGCAAATCTTCGCTCCGCCTGGACAGCGCAGCGAGGTAGGCGAAGACAGGGTTGGGGTCGCCTTTAATATTTGATGAGGTAGTACGTTGCTCTACTTTCGGGTAATCAATTGGGATATTGTCTCTTCACCAGAAAACCCTCGCCTACCAGCGAGCCCCATGCTTGCTGGGGGAGAGGGATATCTTAAAAAAAAAAAGAGAGAAAAAAAAGGTAAATTTCCAGATGAACACTACTTCCTTTGATGAACGAAACTTTTTTTTTTTCTGGTGAGTTTTGATGTGTTTTGAATGAATTGCAACCAGGTATTTCGAAAATAACTTTTTTTGTGATTCGGAACAAAAAATGACAAAACAATAATTGAACCTAACAGAACCTATACCTAACCTAACTATATAGAAAAAAAAAAATTGATTTGCGACAGAAAACGGTTAGCGATTAATTCTAAACATATCAAAACTCACCAGAAAAAAAAAGTTTCGTTATTCACGGAGAGAGAGGACTCCCTCGGGTGGTAGCACTGGCACTGTGATTCAGCAGAAACCATATACTGGCAACTCAGATGGAGGGGAACAAACGGCGGGAAAATGACGGACCCATTGTCTCCACGAGTGCCCGACCTTAAGTCTGCAGATTTCTTCCTTATTTCATCAAGCTTCTTGTGCACGCCCGCACTGGTCACTGAACTTCCATCAAGGTGCTCTTATTCTGCCTTCACAGCCTCCACCAGTGCGGCAGGGACAAAACAGTTCCCTGCTAGTAAAGTTGAGTTTTCTTGACGTTTTTCTGTGGGTGCTCTATCGGTCGCTACACTGAAAAAATCACACTCTACCACACTTGTACCATACCCCATGTGAAATTACCACCAACCACCCACTCCAATAATTGTTAGAGTGGTGGTTTTGTTCCCCCCTCCTTTGTGAGGGAGGGAGGTATGTACCGCTCGTCATAGGGGGTGCGTACTGGGGATTGTATATATATTATTATAATGGTAATGGGTATTATTTAGGTAATTTCAGTTAATGATAAGTACCATGGGATAATTATAAATTAACCTCCAGTGGTTAATAAGCATTGCACCTTAAATATAATTAGCACCCTTAGAAGCGCGGTCATTGGCTGCTGCCATTAGATTCTCGCACCGACGAGTTGACACGTTAGGTGAGATTTGTGAGCCGGTTTCGCCGCCGCTGACTTGAAATTCAAGACACTTCAGCCTCTACGAGTTAACATCTGACTACTAAATATATACGTGGATTTGTATATATGAGAGAATTGATATATAGGACTCTTTGCACATAGTGTTAAAAAACAATAGGACGTGTTAAAATACGACAAAGGATTATATCCGCCGCGTCAAGTAACTGGGTTATGAAAAACCGCCTGACGCGCCTATCAAAGCACACCGCTTCGCCCTCCGCCTCTGTCCGTCACGGGCGGCCTCGCTCACGTTGGCCACTCGGATAACAAGACATGCAGTATTAATCAAACCTACAGTCAATTCTAACCATAATCCACGATAAGATCCTAGTTAGTTGACTAGTTGGTTATTGTTGTTCGGGATGAGGAGAGACCAATGGGTTTTGTATAGGTAAGACCTCACAATATGAATATGTGCTTGTAGCATAAAATTTATACAGCTGGTGCCCGAGTGAGGAATATTGGTGTAACATGTGATCAAAGTGGTCGATGTGAGTGATTATGAGCCTATCACAACAGCTGGTTATGGAGAGCGGACGGTGAGGGTTCGCGGCGTCCAGGAACGATTCAACAGCCGGTCAACTTACCATACGCCAGGTAGTAGATAACATCAGAGGTTATGTAGTTAGTTGTGGTGGTTGAAATCTATACGCTGGCTACGCGTCTTGTAGGCCGAGCTGGCACTACCACCACTTAGGATCTAATTAATAAATCAAGTAGAGACGTCCAGACCTCTGGCCCTATGGCTTTTTGGCTCAGTTCTTGCGGCTGGACACGTGACAGCGAGCCACGTTCCAGCCAATTAACTTCTTACATTGAAGAAGCAGGAAGGAGAGATACGTTCATCTTAAGTGTGGAGGTGAAGGTCTAAGTGAGCGAGTGAGGCGGCACATGCGAGTGATGTGCCTGTAGGGGTCCCAGAGCGAGATGTGACTCAAAGCGAATACTAAGGTTCCTAGTAGTCACCAGGGATGGTGTTTGGACAGTAGTTGATCATGGATGGCCCGCCCGAAGGAGAAAAGGTTAAACAAGACCATCTTCGTGTGCGCTGAACTCATTCAGGTACTCTCGGGGCTGGAAGAGGATGATACGGAGGTTAGGAAGGTAGACGAGAATCATACCCGAAGGTAAAAATCTTGGTTGTGGTGACAGTCAGGTTTAGGCATCTTGACATCAGGTTGGACAGAGAAGGGATGCGCATGAAGTCGGTGAGTTACCCAGGAAGGGGATAGGTTAGTTAGTGACAAGATAGTGAGTGCATTGGCGGACCAAGGGAAAAAAGCCATCGTCTGCCTGAGCGCTGGGAGAAATGAGTTGAGAGGGCCAAACCATTGAAAGCCAATGGTTGGGCCTTGTCGATCAGCTGGGACCTCTTTTTCGGGCATAACCACCTCTACCGCAGGGACGGGGTGCACTTTTCGAGGAAAGGAGTTAGATCTTGTCGGAATCCCGTGAAAGGGAGGTAGATGCACTGCAGTTTTTTAAGATAGAAAACCGGGGTTTAGACACGGGGGTCAGGGTAAAGAAAACTTGCGGGGGGACACTAGGGAGGAGTTCCAGAGCAGGGAACTAAGGGATTCGTAAGAAAAGAGAGAGGGAGGGGTTTAGTTAAAAGATAAAGGGAAAATTGACAAAAAAAAAGAGGAGTTGCTAGAAGGTTTACTATACAAAACTGTAGGAGTTTTTTTAAAAAGATGATTTCCTGAGAGAAATAAACAGTTGTAGAGGATTTTGATAACTAATAGCATTAACAGAAACATGGTGGATATGGTCAGGAAAGGTATTCGATCGCGAAGTCGAGCTAGCTGGATAAGTATTTCACAAGGACAGAGTTTTTTTTTTAGGCAGACGAGGAGGAGAGTTGCGCTTTATGCAAGTATGGCATTGCAGTGTTGTTGTTAACAATGTTATTAAAAACAGATGAAGCATAGAGTCTATAGGGGTAGAGGTTTACGGAGGGAACTGAGAAAATGGTCTGGTATAGTGTATAAGGCCTCCAAACTTATGTATAAGGAGGATCAGCTCCTGTATGGGAAGAAAATAAACAAGGCTTGCAGATATAATCAAATTATGCGTGGTGGGAGATTTTAATCTTAGGAATATAGACTGGGATTTAATCATAGGTGACAGCGATTGCCAGATGAATTGTTAAATAAATCCAGGATAACTTCCTAAAAGTCAAAGCAATCAGGAGCATACTAGAGAAGATAATATTTCTAGATCTATTGGGAAAATAGAGACGATTTAGTTACAAATGTGGAGGTCGGTGGGAAAGTAGATATAGCGACCATTATTTTATGAGATCAAGATTTAGCTTAAAATGGGAAGTTGGAAAATTAAGTGGCAATAGCATCGAAATTACCTAATTTCAGGAAAGCCAATTATGCGGGATATAAGAAGACACCTGGAGGTTATCAATAAGAGTGTGGGATGGAGGAGCAAGAATTTTCAGGACAGGGCGTTGACAGCTGGAAAGGCCAATTATGAGGATAGGAAGGCACCTGGAGGTAATGGCGCGGTCAGATATGGTAGTGAGGTCGAGGCTTGAGGAGATAATTAGAGAAGTTAGACAGGGAAGGGATGGTCAGGGTGAGGGAGGTAATTAGAGAGGTTAGAAGGGGAAGTGAGGTCGGAGCTGAGAGGATTATACCTCATTTGTAAGGAATATAATTGCGGACAGAAAAGAAATATTCCTTATAGGGAAATAAGGTCCAGAAAGAGTGATCCAAAATGGATATGACCACCAAGTTAAAACAAAACATTGGAGTAAAAAGTGAAACATTTATTTAAGGTTCAAAGGCAGGATGGTAAAACAAGAATAGTATAAACGTGATGGCGGAGGCCAGTGAAAAATTAACTCGAGTTGCTAAGACACAAATTATGAGATTAAAGTAGCAGAACAGGCGAAAAGGGACCCACAGGGGTGCTATCAGGTTTATAAACCAAAGACAAGGGAATTAGTGGGCCGTAAGGTCAGGACAGGGTGAGGTCTTAAATACGGATGAGGATATGTGTAGGAGTCTAAAATCGATTATTTCTTAAGTGTTTTAGGAGGAGGATACACAGACGAAACCTGATAGTGAACAGAGGTTCAAAGGAAGCGACGAGGAGAAACTCAAAGATTATTGTTGATACTAGGGAAATGGTGGAGGAGGGTAGAAAAAATTAAAACATTTTAAATCGCCAGGACCAGATGAAGTGTATCCCAGGGTATTAAAGGAATGCAAGGAGGTGTTAGTGAGTCGTTAGTGCACATTTTTAGGAAATCGGTGAGATAGCGAGTGCCATTATTGTGGAGGAAAGGAAATGTTGTTTCCCATATTTAAGAAGGAGACAGAGACTAAAGTCAAATTATTCGACCCGTAAGTCTAACATCAGGGTGGGTAAATTATTGGAATCATTATTGCAAAAAACATTAGAGAGCACTTAGATAAACATAGTTTGATCAATGATTCACAAACATGGATTCACCAAGGGTAGGCTGTCTCACCAAATTTATTGAGTTTTTATAGGAAAGTTTATGAGACGGCAGATAATGATAAGGATTATGTATAATATATCTGGACTTTAGTAAGGCCTTTGACAAAGTACCACACCGAAGGACTCTTAAATAAGGTTAGGGTCATGGTATAGATGGGAAAGTTCTTCATTGGATCAGAGCTTGGACTAAGTAATAGGCAACAAAGGAAAGATGAGAAGGTGGAAAAAGCTCTTGGAGTGAGGGTGCGCCCAAACCTCCGACTAGGAAACAATGTATTGAGGCCAGAAATAGAGCTAATAGAGTAATAGGCATTCATACCGAAAAAAAAAGTGTTAAAAGTAGAAGTGCGGAAGTTATTCTAAAGCTTGATCGGGCTATAGTCAGGACTCACCTAGACTTATGCAGTTCAGTTTGGTCTCCATATTATAGGATAGATAGTAGTGTTTGGTTAGAACAGTGCAAGAAGGATGACCAAAATGATACAAGGATGGTAACTTGAGTTATGAGAAGAGACTGAAGTTATTTAACAATACACTCACTCGAGAGACGCAGGAGTAAGGGGCGATTAGATAGAAGTTTTTAAGTGGAGAAAGGGATTTAATAAAGGAGAGGTAGAAAAGTTCTTACGGTTTAACCAGGGCAGAACAAGAGAAGTAAACGGAGTCAAGCTGGAAAGCGTTTAGATTTAGAAAGGAAATAGGGAAAAAAACTGGTTCACAAATAGGGTGGTGAATGAATGGAATGGTTCTCATGACGGTAGTTAGAGCAGAGAGTCATTTGGGAGCTTTAAAGTGGGATGTGGATAGGTTCATGGATGGGGATGAAAGGTGGATGGTAGGTAGTGTTAGGTGACAGAAACTACCACGTGTAGGCTCGCGGCCTCTTGTACCTCCTTATTTTCTTAAGTTCTGTATGTTCTTATTGTGAATTACTCATTAAGGCTTGTCTATACAAAGAGGCTGTTTTACAGGACCCCCGGTGATTTTGACAGCACTACTTGCATGTCGAATTTCAACTCAAGCCCGACAATAAATTAGAGTAGTTTACGCTTATTACTCATTAAGAGGCTTGTTTTACGCAAAAAAAGTTTATTCCGACGACCCCATTGATTTTGACAGCACTAACTTGCATGGCAAAATTTCAGTCAATCGATAATATTTAGGAAGTAGTTATACACTTTTGCGGCAAACTGGTTCAACGGGTCTTATGGTAAGCGGAAGCGAGCTTCGATCGCTGGTCAATCAAGTTATAGACGTCCAGCATCTGGCACCTTTGCTTTGGGCTCAGTTCGTGCGGCTGGAACGTGACAGCGAGCCACGTTCAGCCAAATTAATCATTACGTGAATACTCCTTAAGGGTTGTTTTATGGCAAATAAAGTTTGTTTTTTGCCAGACCACGGTGATTTTGACAGCATACAATGCATGTCGAATTTCAGCCTCAATCCGGACAATTAATTAGGAGTAGTTACGCTATCTTATTACTCATTAAGGGCTTGTGTTACGCAAAACAGTGTCTTCCGACGACCCCAATTGATTTTACACAGCACTTATTGCATGTAAATTTCAGCTCAATCCAAAATATTTAGGAGTAGTATTACCCTTTAGGCGAAACTTGGTTCCACGGGTCTTATGGTAAGCGACAGTTGAGCTTCGCTCGCTTTCAAGTATCAACTAACAATCAAGTATAGACGTCCAGCCCTCTGGCCCTTGCTTTTGGCTCAGTTTCTGCGGTTGGAAACGTGACAGCGGGCACGTTCAAGCCAATTAATATACGTGAATACTCGATAAGGGCTTGTTTTACGCAAAAAAGTTGTTGCACAGACACCCATTGATTTTGACAGCACTACTTGGGAGTCTCGAATTTCAGCTTCAAATCCGACAATTAATTAGGAGTAGTTTACGCTAATTACTCATTAAGGGCTTGTTACGCAAAAAAATCTTCCGACGACCACCATTGATTTTGGCAGCACTACTATCATTGTCAAATTTTCAGCTCCAATCCGACAATTTAGGAGTAGTTATACACTTTTTGGCGAAACTGGGTTCCACGGGGTCTTTATTGGTAAGCGACAGCGAGCGAAGTCGCTGTCAAATTATTTTTAGGGATATGATCTTGCATTTAATATTTTATTTGACTTAGATATTAACTTAATCAAGTATGAGGAGTCCAACCTCTGGCCCTTGGCTTTTGGCTAGTTCTTGCGGCTGAACGTGACAGCGAGCCCCCTTTTACAGCCAATTAATCATTACGTGAATTACTCATTAAGGGCGTGTTCTATGTTTTTACAAAAAGTTTGTTCTACAGACCCCGTTGATTTTGACAGCACACTTGGATGTTGAATTTCAGTTCAATCCGACAATAATTAGCTTTGAGTAGTGACGCTTATTACTCATTAAGGGCTTGTTTTACGCAAAAAAAACATTCCGACGACCCATTGATTTGACAGCACTACTTGCATCGTCAAATTCAGCTCATCCGACAATATTTAGAGTAGTTATACACTTTGGCAGAAACTTGGTTCCACGGGTCTGATGTTAAGCGACAGGCGAGGCTGTGCTCACTGTCAATCAAGTATAGACGTTCCGCCTCTGGCACCTTTGCTTTTGGCTCAGTTCTTGTGGGCTGGAACGTGACAGCGGAGCCACGTTCCAGCCAATTAAACTCATTACGGAATTTACTCATTAAGGCTTGTTCTATGCAAAAAGTTTGTTTCACAGCCCCCATTGATTTTGACAGCACTACTTGAAATGTCGAATGTCAGCTCAATCCGGACAATAATTAGGAGTAGTTACGTAATTACTCATTAGGGCTGTTGTACGCAAAAAAAATTCCTAAGAAACAAATTGATTTTTGACAGCACATTTGCATGTCAAAATTTCAGCTCAAGCCGACAATATACACTTTTTGGCGGAAAACTTGGTTCACGTTCTTATGGTAAGCGACAGCGAGAGAAGCCGCTGTCAATCAAGATAGACGTCCAGCCTCTGGCCCCTGTGCTTTGGCTCAGTTCTTGCGGCTGGAAGTTACAGCGAGCCACGTTCCAGCCAATTAATCATTACGTGAATTACTCAAAGCGGCTTGTTCTATGCAAAAAGTTTGTTTCACAGACCTATTTTTTTTTTTTCCATTATTGTGAAATTATTTCAATTTTATGTTTTTTGGTACTTGTTGTGGGGGGGTGAGAGGTCGAATGTCAGCTCAATCGACAATAATTTAGGAGTAGTTATATACTTTTGGCGGAGGGGAAACTTGGTTCACGGGTATTATGGTAAGCGACAGCGAGCGAGCCTCGCTGTCAAACCATGGCGAGAATTGGCTAAACATTCATTATCCAGCTAAATTAGCAATGCTCACAGAATATATACTCAAAGTATAGACGTCCAGCTTCTCGGCCCTTTGCTTTGGCTCCGTTCTTGAGGCCTGGAACGTGACAGCGAGCCACGTTCCAGCCAATAATCATTACGATAATTACTCATTAAGGGTTGTTCTACGCAAAAAGTGGTTTACAGACCCCCACGAATTTGACAGCACGACTTGGATGTCGATTGTCAGCTCAATCGACAATAATTAGGAGTAGTTTACGCTAAATACTCATTTAAGGGCTTGTTTTACGCAAAAAAATTCTTCCGAACGACCCCATGGATTTTGACAGCACTACTTTGCAGTCAAATTCAGCTCAATCCGACAATAATTAGGAGAAGTTATACACTTTTAGGCGGAAACTTGGTTCTACGGGTCTTATGGTAAGCGACAGCGAGCTTTGCTCGCTGTCAATAAATGTGAGGACGCAATTAAGTCAATTCCTATTGATTATATTAATTCAAAGACAGGTCTACCATTGTTAAATGAGCAATGGAATAAATATGAGAAGGCTTACTTCCTATATAAAGTTCAATTAAGACAAGCTGGGGATAAAGAAGTTATTCACCAATGTGTGATCAATTATGAACAGCAGTGTCAAAGATATCTCGACAAAGTAATTGAATATGAGGGATTACTGGAGTGTGCTCATATTCCATCAACAGCTAAAGTGTTTTTAACCCAAAATGTGCAAGGTATTGAGCAGGAACTCCCCCACAGGGAGATCAAGATTGTTACACTTGAGGGTAATCAGCTATATCAGCCACCCTTAGAGTTTAAAGATCCCTCGTTAGTGGGTATTTATCCTGCGCCTGTTAAATTTGCGCAAATCAAACAGCCTGTAATTAAGATTCAAACTTCTCAGCCTACCAGTAAACCACTAAGACCTACTCAAATAATAGATACAATCCCCAAATCCAGGGCTACTTCTAATGAAGTATGAATAATAAATTGTGTCTTATGTGAGGGGGAACATACACCCTCCACATGTAATATCTATTCAGATTGTTACACGAGAGTTGAAAGGTTAATGAGCCTTGGTAATTGCCTAACCTGTCTCCGTGGTAAACATGCTTCAAATGCATGCCCTATAAGCTTAAGAACTTGTAGGAAATGTAAACATCTATTCATAACATCGCACTTTGTCCTGACAGTGATATTAACTCGGACCCTACAGTAGTTAAAATGGCAGTCACTAATAAGAGTAGTTCAGCAGCTGTTCCTACTGCCGAATTGAAGGTGAGCCACAATGGTAATGCAGTCATAGTAAAGACGATGTTTGACAGTGGTGCACAAAGATCCTTCATAAGTAGGGAGATAGTTGAGTTGTTACAACTACCGATAATTAATAAAGTGAATTTAGCCATTTCAGGTTTTCTTGCCAATACAGAGGCTCAAACCTTTGACATAGTTCAACCCCTAGTCCAATTAGGAAGATATAAATGTAGGGTAGCAGCTGTAGTAATTAATAATATTGGTATTAGTTTAACTGTTAAGGGACTAAAGGACACAGCTGAAATGCTGAGGGATAATGGTGTTAAACTAGTTAGTAATACCTTCGAAGACGTTGATAGTCCCTTCCAATTAATATTAGGCGCTGATTATTTTGGGCGTTACCTAAGGAAGGTCATCAAAATACATAGCGTCTCTATGTTCACCAGTGCTGGTGGTAAGGTAATAATGGAGCCCATCCCACATACTCACCAAGCCGAACATGAGGAGAGTATTCCTAGTCATGCACAACCCCTATTAATTACCAGAATTGGAACCACTTTCTTGCCCACACCTATAAGTAAGGTATTAGAGGAAAGTGATATTCCAGTTCATAATGAATATATCGCCACTAATGAAAATCCTAATAATAATGTGTCGCGAAGAAATAATAACCTCAAATTGAACACAGGATTATGGTTTAAAGGCCCTACCTGGCTGAAAGAGTGTAATATTGATCCTAAACAGGTTTCCACTCAGCCAGACATATCTGTAGATATATTAAGGGAACCTGAGTTGATCCCAGATCCTGTGATAGACATAGAAAGGTTTTCCTTATTGAGCAAACTAACCACGAATACTAATTTAGTCTTCAAATCCATTAAAAGGGATAGCTCTGATCCTTTGAAGTTTTGGGTCAGAACAATACAAAAGCAGGTATTTCCTGAGTAATATCAGCCCTTGGCCTCTGCCAGCCCCCATAGGAACAAATTGACCAAATTATTAGGTCTGTACCTAGATCATGAGGGCATAATTAGGTGTCGAGGACGAAATTTTCAAGCTGATCTTCCAAATACCACCTGCCATCCCATACTAACTCCCAAACGCCATCATCTTACTAAATTGTTGGTGGAAGAATATCATAGGAACTCATTACATGGCGGAATGGCAACAATATTAGCCGATATCAGGTGTAAATTTTGGATACATCATGGTAGACAGGTAGTTAAATATTACATCAAATCTTTCATTAAAGTTAATAGATCTGAAGGTAGACTAGTCTCCTATCTAGGTCCCCGTGAACTTCCCGCTGATAGAGAGATCCTAAAACCAATTGAGGTCAATGGTGAGGACTATACTGGGGATATTATAATTCCAGGAGATAACTCTCCCCCCGATCAAGCATATGTCTGCATATTCACTTGTACAGTCACTCCACAAAATTCGTGAACACTTGGGGCGAGGCAAGCCCATCAATTTCTCAAATCTTTTCCTTGTCTACAAATGTTCGCTCAGACTCCTCTTGCCACACCTGTTTCACACCTTCCGGCTTCATAGCTCCCCTGAGTCCTCTCCCTCGATGCCCCCCTCCCATAGCCTCCCTCTGCCCTAACGCGCACGCTCCACACACACACACACACATACACACACACACACACATACACAGACACAAACACACACACACACACACACACACACACACACACACACACACACACACACACACACACACACACACACACACACACACACACACTTCGTATTAATATGATTAATATACTTTCTTTAATCATTAGTTTGTTTCACTTAATTTTATACTACAAAAATTTTATACTCTCTCCTCTCTCTCTCTCTCGCTCTCTCTCATCTCTCTCTCTCTCTCCTCTCTCTCCTCCTCTCTCTCTCATCTCTCTCTCTCTCTCTCTCTCTCCTCTCTCTCTCTCTCTCTCTCTCTCTCTCTCTCCTCTCTCTCTCTCTCTCTCTCTCTCTCTCTCTCTCCTCTCTCTCTCTCTCTCTCTCTCTCTCTTCTCCTCTCTCTCTCCTCTCTCTCTCTCTCTCTCTCTCTCTCTCTCTCTCTCTCTCTCCTCTCTCTCTCTCTCTCTCTCTCTCTCTCTCTCTCTTCTCCTCTCTCTCTCTCTCTCTCTCTCTCTCTCTCTCTCTCCTCTCTCTCTCTCTCTCTCTCTCTCTCTCTCTCTCTCTCTCTCTCTCTCTCTCTCTCTCTCTCTCTCTCTCTCTCCTCTCTCTCTCTCTCTCTCTCTCTCTCTCTCTCTCTCTCTCTCTCTCTCTCTCTCTCTCTCTCTCTTCTCTCTCTCTCTCTCTCTCTCTCTCTCTCTCTCTCTCTCTCTCTCTCTCTCTCTCTCTCTCTCTCTCTCTCTCTCTCTCTCTCTCTCTCTCTCTCTCTCTCTCTCTCTCTCTCTCTCTCTCTCTCTCTCTCTCTCTCCTCTCTCTCTCTCTCTCTCTCTCTCTCTCTCTCTCCTCTCTCTCTCTCTCTCTCTCTTCTCCTCTCTCTCTCTCTCTCTCTCTCTCTCTCTCTCTCTCTCTCTCTCTCTCTCTCCTCTCTCTCTCTCTCTCTCTCTCTCTCTCTCTCTCTCTCTCTCTCCTCTCTTCTCTCTCTCTCTCTCTCCTCTCTCTCTCTCTCTCTCTTCCTCTCTCTCTCTCTCTCTCTCTCTCTCTCTCTCTCTTCTCTCTCTGTCTCTCTCTCGCTCTAGAATATACGATCGATTCAAATATGACTAGTTTCATAGCCAAACATAGCATAGCAGTAGTAATAGTAGTAGCAGTAGTGGTGGTAGTATTGCCTTGTTTGGCAGTAGGTGTTAATGAATAGTAATTATAGTTTTAAGGGATCACCTGAAGATCCGTCACCCCAGAATGTCCACCTGAAGATCCGTCACCCCAGGATATCCCACCTGAAGAACCGTCACCCGAGGATATCCCACCTGAAGATCCGTCACCCCAGCCCACAGTGAATGTAATATATAAAATTAGGGATCACCTGAAGATCCGTCACCCCAGAATGTCCACCTGAAGATCAGTCACCCCAGGATATCCCACCTGAAGAACCGTCACCCCAGGATATCCCACCTGAAGATCCGTCACCCCAGCCCACAGTGAATGTAATATAGAAAATTAGGATAACAAATATATTCCTTTGTGTTATGCATCTTTTAGGGAAAGTTTAAAGAAAAAATTAAGAGTAATATACAGTGTTCCAAAATACAAAATACATTATACTTAACTCATTATTCCAAAATACAGTACATTTAGCTATTTCGTGGATCTATACTTCAGAGAGTCTTTTGTTTGGCATTTCCACAAAAAACCATCCTTCGATCGGGAGTATTTTGTCCAATTCATCCAGTTATCACAAGTAACACACTTAACTTCACGCTTTAAAAGTCTGTTTTGTTGAAGCCACCGAATAACTATAGTGGAATCATCACACAACAGTGGTATCGCTATAGTTTGGAAGGTATTGCGTGCCATGGTTCAAGTTCAAGTTCAAGTTTATTGAGAAAAGGTGGGGGAAGTTACAAAGAGGGGGGGGGGGACAAGAATACAAAGTACAGAAATACAGAAATACAGAAACAGAAAAAAAGTAGCCGGGCGATCCGGCTTGCTGTTTTTAGTTTTAACATTCACATGAAAAAAAGTTGTTTTTTTTCCTTTATTTTTAAGTAACACCAAAAAACAAAACAAGATCAAAAACACATAAGAAGTATAACATGAAGTGCGCAGTTCAGTTCAGCGAACTGTGTTGATGTATAGGAACCAAAAATAAGCAAACATAAAAAAATACCAAAAATAACCAAACAGAAAATACCACAAATAATAACAACATCAAAAATACACAAAAACCTAAAAACCATACAATCAATCAATACAGCCCAGGAGGGGCTGCCCATGAGAATCATACAGGGAGATGTGGTTTACCTGGTGGCGAATTCTACCCAGTGTCCTTCTCCGTTCCGATCGTTGAATGCCGGCACCTCGACGTGCCATGGTCCACTGACTCCTACGACTTAATTTTTTTTAGCCCACTTACTTTTATATAGCCCTCTCACCTGACTGGAGGGTCCTGACTTCCTCCCTTTTACCCATTTGACCTAACCTCACTTGGAAGGTGAAGTCAGGTCAGGTCTTGACCCCACCTGAAGAACTGTCACCCCAGATGTTGCCACCTGAAGAACCATCACCCCAGGATATCCCACCTGAAGAACCGTCACCCTGCCAAACTCTGGGGTGACGGATCTTCAGGTGATCCGTTTTAAGTCTCGCAATTACACTGATGACAGTTTAACAGCTCCCTCCCTGTGTGTGTGTGTGTGTGTGTGTGTGTGAGTGAAATATTGTTTTTTATCGAGGAGGGAGAGACAAATTTGTATGGAAGGAAGGAAAGGAAGGAAGGAATGGAAGGAAGGAAGGAAGGAAGGAAGGAAGGAAAGAAGGAAGGAAGGAAGGAAGGAAGGAAAGAAGGTAGGAAGGAAGGAAGGAAGGTAGGAAGGTAAAAAAGGAAGGAAGTAAGGGAGAGAAAGAAGGAAGGAAGGTAGGAAGAAAAAAGGAAGGGAGGAAGGAAGGAAGGAAGAGAGGGAAGGAAGGAAGAGAGAAAGGGATGGAAGGAAGGGATGGAAGGAAAGGAAGGAAGGAAGGAAGGAAGAGAGGGAGGGATGGAAGGAAGGAAGGAATGGATTGAAGAAGAGGAAGGAAGGAAGGAAGAGAGGGATGGAAGGAAGAAAGGAAGAAGAAAAAGAAGAAGGAAGGAAGGAAATAAGGGAGGAAGGAAGGAAGGAAGGAAGGAAGGAAGGAGGTAAGGAAGAGAGGGATGGAAGGAAGGAAGGATAGAAGGAAGAAAGGAAGGATGGAAGGAAGAAAGGAAGGAAGGAAGGAAGAGAGGGAAGGAAGGAAGGAAGGAAGGAAGGAAGAAAGGAAGGAAGGAAGGAAGGAAGGAAGGAAGGAAGGAATGGAGAGAGAGAGAGAGAGAGAGAGAGAGAGAGAGAGAGAGAGAGAGAGAGAGAGAGAGAGAGAGAGAGAGAGAGAGAGAGAGATGGCGAGGGAGGGAGAGATGGCCCCCCGTGGGATTAACAACATCCCAGGGGAAGGAGGAGGAATGCATGGTCCAGACTTTGATTGGGAAGGAAGGGGGTGGGGGAGTCAAGAGAATATGAACGATAATTTATTGGAAAATATGAAAAGGAAATGGAAGGATAGGATCCGAGGCCTGTGTGTTCATGAATTTTGTGGAGTGACTGTACCTCTATCAGGGCTATAAACTTCAAAATAGTCAAAGACCAAAGTGCCTAAACCTCTATCCAAATGTTCCGGCGCTATGTGGCCTGGGGTGATGTCACATGAAGCGGAACTTCAGTTTTCGCCGGCCCCCAATTGTGGAAATTATAATTATCCACCAACCACCCACTCAATAATTAGTAGAGTGGTGGTTTTGTTCCCCCCCCCCCTTGTGAGGGAGGTATTGTCCGCTCGTCATAGGGGGTGCGTAGGGATGTATATATATTATTATAATGGTAATGGGTATTATTTAAGGTAATTTAAGTTAATGATAAGTACTGGGATAATATAAATTAACATTCCCAGTGGTTAATAAGCATTTGCACCTTAAATAATTAGCACCTTAGAAGCGCGGTCATTGGCTGCTGCCCATTAGATTCTCGCCACCGACGATTTGACACGTGTAGGTGGGATTTGTGCAGCCAGTCGCCGCCGCTGACTTGGAAATTCAGTACACTTCCAGCCTCTACCGAGTTAACATCTCTAACTAAATATATACGTGGATTTGTATATATGAGAGAATTGTATATAGACTCCTTGCACATAGTGTTAAAAAACAATAGGACGTGTTAAAATACGACACAAGTGATTATATCCGCCGCGTCAAGATAACTGGGTTATGAAAACCCGCCTGACGCCCATATCAAAGTACACCGCTTCCGCCCTCCGCCTCTGTCCTTCACGGGCGGCCTCGATCACGTTGACCACTTCGGATAACAAGACATGCAGTATTAATCAAACCTACAGTCAATTCTAACCCTACTATCCACCGATAAGTATCCTAGTTAGTTGACTAGTTGGGGTATTGTGTCGGGATGAGATAGACAATGGGTTTTGTATAGGTAAGACCTCAAATTAATATGTGCTTGTAGCATAAATTTCTACACCCCAAATACACTCAAATACACTCTTAACACCCCTAACACACTACCACATACCTTAACATACTTAAATCCACCCAAACACACTCTATTACCCTCAAAAACACACACACACACCCACACCCACACAACTCGCCGATGTGTTTGTGTCATCAGCTGTGGTCTGTTGTTGATGTTTATACGTATTTCCCGCCAAATACAGACTTGTGTCGCGCGCGCTGATTGGTTGAAGCGGAGGTGGTGGCGCTAAGAAGGGTTGGCCTGAAACGAGGCTAAGATGACGTTCGAAAATGTTTCCTTAGTAGTCTTCTTAGCGCGGTATAACTAAGTCGTTCTTAGGACGCTAAGAGGGTGTAGTTTAGAGCCCCTTCAAAAATGCCCACCCTGGTCTTGTCTAGTCCAGACCGGTGCAGACTGGACTGATGCTCGCGAAATGCATCGAGACTGGCCCCGTCCCATTCGTCGTTCCTATTGGCTGGGGGATCGAGTGGGCGGTCCTCCGGGCAGAAATCCAAACATTTTTAAAAAGTGCGCTTTTACTCAATGGGAAGTCAAGTACCAGGTAGCAGGGATGACTGTGAAAAAATAAATGATGAAATTTCATATCATTTACCGTTAATAACACTATCTATAGTCGCCACTGCACTAATGTCGCAGGGGGGCATATATTACGAGTTTTAGCATCACTACAGATCACATCACGTGCACAGTAGCTACGTAGCTTACATTATCTACATAACACTAGAGCTACATGTCTTCAGTGACGCCCGTCAGGGTGGCAAGGTTGGTAGAGACGTGAGTTCGCAATGTGCAGCGTCCCGGTCAGCGGTTCGAGTCTGCCTAGTTCGTGCTGACGTGGCGGCGCTTTGTATAGTCAATATCCTTGTAGTTGGTACTTGCAAAGTGTCTAGATAGGATGAAAATCTTATCTGTCTTCAGTGACACATACAAGTCTGTAGTGATGCTAAAATTCGTAATATATGGCGCCTGGTGACATTAGTGCAATGGTGACTATAGTGTTTTTGACGGTACATTAATTTCCCTAGATGTTGTTTCAGCAAATTGCGAATATTGTAATTTTTCGTGAAATTACTTTAGTCTTATGGTCGGCCATCATGGTGTTTCATGTCTTAATTATCAGCAGCACGAGAAGCTCCTGGGGCCAGATCCAGCAAACACATACGCCGGCGTATGTCAGCGTAAGTCTGAGATACTCCTCTTTCGAAAACTTTCTTGGGTCAAGAGATATATCTGCGCCAAATCGATGACGTCACAACGCCAGACTTTACGCCTAGGCGCAAGTCTGCGCCCGCCCTCCCTGTCTGGATCCAGCAAGCGTACTTACTCCATTTCCGTGACGTCACAGGGCCAATATTATGGCGTAGATTTACACCACCTCATGAGGAGGTGTAGCCCCGGCGTATCTCATATATATAAATAAAACGTCATTTATCATGCCTAATAGACGCTACCACCGAGGTAAGGATTGAAATATAAGCCTATTGGTAGCCGGCAGCGGCGTATATGTTTACAAATGTTTAGGAGATACAAGCCTCGGTAGGGAAGCCGCTTCGGCCGTAGGGACTGCCTTCGGTGTTTTTTTTGTATTAGTTCGTTATTGGGCAGCACCGATTTTTTAGACCACTAGCGGAGTCCTGGGCGGAATTGTTGTGGGACGAGGCGAGGTTGGCATCCCACGACTAGATTAATGTTGTTTCACTATCGTAATTTGGACGTTTTTGAGAATGAAACTTTTGTTTTGATGCCTGCCCCTCAGTGACCTTGCACTATGGTTAGGTCACTCAGGACGCTTGACCCTTATTGGCCCTGAATGGTAGTTAGGTCACGTTTGCCAGCCTTTAATGGTACCTGGAATTGTTCCCGAACGGAATACTAGCCACCGTCGGAGAATGTTCCATTTTTTTTACGTCGGCGAGAGTTCCTATTAAGCAACAGTTCCAAGTCTATATATTAACATAAAAGTACCCAATCTATATATTTAAACAGCTTTTACCCGTGTTTCTGAAGTCAGGGATTGAATATCCCCTAATAGGGGTTAGTTTAGCCGAGGTTAGTTTAGTGATGCCCTCCATCATTAAACTGACCTCGGCTAAACTAACCCCTGTTAGGGGATATTCAACCCCTGACTTCAGAAACACGGGTAAAAGCTGTTTAAATATATAGATTGGGTACTTTTATATTAATATATAGACTTATCTCATATAAGAGCATGTCTGGGGTTTTGGCATGTTACGTAACCAATGTCCATGTATTGTATTAAAGTGTAGTTATAAATTGTTTTGGGACAAGCGAAAAACTTGTCTTCTCGGTTCGTGCTTCAGTTATAATGGACGAGAACTGCGCGGTCGCTACCGCCGTTACCACATACGTTTTCTATATTACTTTTTGTTTAGGATACTGTACAGTATTAATGCACTTCCGTGTAACCTTTAAAACTTATATACATATTGTAGAAATGATATAGTTGTCTAAAACATACTCATACAGACACAACCTCCCCTTCCATAGACCCCTCAACCATATAGGAGGCTAGGTTAGGTCCATAATCTCGCCGGGGGGTCGAGGGGGACGGAGCCCTCACGTTAGGAGGTTAGATTTGGTTCTATCCATCTGAAAAAACACTAATTTTAGGCAAGGCAAAAAAAGTCAGTGTCTCAGAAAATGACCGCGTAGTCCTCGTCCATTTCTACCAAAAGCACCAATTTTACCCAAGGAAAAAATAGTCAGTGTTTCAGAAATTGACCGCACAGTCCTCGTCCATTTTTTACCACAAGCACTAATGTTAGGCAAGGAAAATCTAGTCAGTGTCTCAGAAAATGACCGCGCAGTCCTCGTCCATTTTTATCAAAAGCACTAATTATACCCAAGGAAAAATAAGTCAGTGTCTCAGAAAATGACCGCGCAGTCCTCGTCTATTTTTAGCAAAAGCACTAATTGTACTCAAGGAAAAATTTGTCAGTGTCTCAGAAAATAGCCGCGCAGTCTTCGTCCATTTCTAGCAAAAGCACTAATTTTAACCAAGGAAAAATTAGTCAGTATCTCAGAAAATGACCGCGCAGTCCCCGTCCATTTTGATCAAAAGCACTAATTTTACCAAAGGAAAAATTAGTCAGTGTCTCAGTAAATGACCGCGCAGTCATCGACCATTTTGACGAAAAGCACTATTTTTAGGCAAGGAAAAACTAGTCAGTGTCTCAGAAAATGACCGCGCAGTCCTCGTCCATTTTTACCAAAAGCACTAATTTTAGGCAAGGAAAAACTAGACTGTCTCAATAAATGACCGCGCAGTCCTGGTCCATTTTTACCAAAAGCACTAATTTTAGGCAAGGAACTCTTCCATTATTATCAAAAACACTAATTTTACCCAAGGAAAAGTCAGTGTCTCAGAAAATGACCGCGCAGTCCTCGTCCATTTTTATCAAAAGCACTAATTTTACCCAAGGAAAAATTTGTCAGTCTCAGAAAATGACCGCGCAGTCCTCGTTCATTTTTATCAAAATCAATAATATTACCCAAGGAAAAAATAGTCAGTGCCTCAGAAAATGACCGCGCAGTCCTCGTCCATTTTTACCGGTATCTTTCCCTTACTATCATACTAACCTAACCATTACCGTCGGCAAGAGTTCCCGGTTTGTGTCGGGACGAGAATTTCGGTAGAAAAGAGTACCAGGTACCGATCTCATTATCCCTGAATGATACGATTAGGTCACTCAGAATGTCTGCCTCTTAACGCCCTTGAAGTATATGATTATATGGTCAACCATGATGCCTGCCCCTTATTGTCCCTGAATTGTTAAGTTAATCAGGATGGCTGGCCCAGTATTGCCCCTGAATTATTTATTAAAAGTCAATCAAGATGTCTGCGCCTTATTGTCACCAAATTCTTTATTTCTGGTCAATGAGGGACCCTTCCTCATCGTTTTATACAGGACACATAGATTTGTTGTGTCAAGCCAGAGGCCAGCTGAGTAATCAGCTGAGTAATGTTTGTAAACACTATTTATCTCGTGGAAACCTTGTGATTGGCTGATAGATCTGAATAGATAAAATAAATCACTGCTGTGATTCGCTATTATCGAGGATAACGTCATTGTATTCGCCCGCCAATCAAACTGAGATACTCCGAGATACTCCTCCTTACACCCGGCGTAAGGCCATCTTCTTCGGTGGATTATTCAAACAGCCTCGGCGCAGGGGGGGGCGAGGGTTGCGCCGGAGTAGCATTTACGCCATCCTTACGCCACTTGACTTACGCTTTGTTGCTGGATCTGGCCCCAGGAATAGTTTAATCCACTAGAGTGATACGACATACACACATGTGTAATTAATACAAAAATACAAGAAAAGCAATAACCAAGCACTAAATTGATAATAATATAACTTAGAAATACATTCAAATGCACTGTTGGTCAGAAATATTTCATCCACTACGATAGAGTGGATGACACGACATGATACACATAAAACAAAAGCAATAACCAAACACTAAATTGATAATAATATAAGTAAAACCATATTACAATACATGAATATTACATACAGAATACATATATGGCACATTCATTTAAAAAATAATTAATGGCGTTTTCCTTGCTTTCCTCTTGGCAAAATTATGAACCACAACATCAAAATCAGGAGATCTTGCAAGTTGAGACTCAATACTGAATCTAGCCAAGTCCACAAGTCGTGCTTGGGTCATTGCTGTTCGTAGAATTTTTTTTATCAGCTTGAGTTTGCTGCATGAGCGTTCTGCATAGACAACAGTGGCAGGGATTATTAGCAAATGCGCAGGATGACAGATACAATTGGGAAGAGCCCTTCTAGTCTGCACTCTGCCAAGCAATTCAAAAGCTGCAATATGCTTAGTTGGTTCTGCCTAAAATTTGAGCGATGAATTGTTGGTAGGTGCTTCATTTCCATCACGATATCATGCCTGATATCGGCATGATACTTATCTGCCAGTGATTTTGAATTTAGTTGTAGCTCCTCTGCCGATATTGTCAGGTACTTCCAGAGGAAACTGAAGTTTTAAGAAATATTCTTGGCAGCTTTGAATCTCAGTCAGTCAGTATTATATTATCCAATAATACATAAAACACAGACTATCTGAAAAATGCTTCTTCAGGTGACATATCTGCTTCATTTTGTTCTGATAAATCTGAACTGCTGTGCCATCACCATCATCATGAAATCCTATTTTGCGTTTAGGTCCAGCTGCTTTACTACTACCAGGATACAGTTTCTTCTCGATATCCAGGTTTGAAGCAACTAGCTTTGCTTCATTCCACATAGCTTTCCAGTTATTTCGGAGATCTGTCAGTTCTTTAAGTAGGCCCTCAATGTTTGATGGGCCATCAAAGCCTCAATGGGCCCCCCAGGACCCCATGGGCCCCTGGGTAAATGCCCCGGCAGACCCGCCATCTCGGTGGGCCTGTGTGTGTGTGTGTGTGTGAGGACTCTTTGTACTGTGATTAAACAGTACAATAGTACATCCCGAGAGAACTTTACTATAACGTTTCCAGTACACTAACGTTATACTCTGGGTACTGCTATGTGTAATATTATAGGGTGGAGTGAAAACACATGATTTTTTTTTTTTTTATAGAACTTGAATCGGCGATGGTGTATTTTTGTGCATGGTAATGAAATAAACTTATTGTTAAAATATTAACTTTCTATGTCGATTTTTAGACGTGTCACCATCAACTTGTTTTTTAATATTAGATACAACATTTTGCCATTAGAGAAAGTTATGTGTGCAGCTTTCAGCTAGAGTGAACTTTAATTATTTAAGGCCTTTGGCCTATTTTGAGTTTGAAACAAACATGTTTAATTATATTTGCATAAATACATAATTTATAGTCCACTCTACCCAGGTCCACCACGAGGAGGTAAGCTGCATGGACCCACACCATGCCCATCCCATCCTCCCATCCAGTAGGCATTTGTTTTCTTAGGATTTCTAGTCTTTCTTTGTGTTATATGTGGGCATTAGTTGTCTTGATTCAATCTGTACTTTAACATACCCATCTCTTTTTTTGTTTCCAATCACATGTTTTGAAGCCTTGGTCATAAGATTGATGTGACGCTCCACGGCTTGGTGTGCATGGATATTTTGGTGGCGAGGCAACATTTGTCACGATGTTTCAAACAATACACTCTCACACTTTCCCTTTGGTTAGAGGGTGGTTCATACACCATTTTCCAATCAATCATTGAAATATAGTCTCTTGCCTCAAAATTTAGTTCTGGTACTTGGAAAGTGTTTTTTCTTTGGGGGTTTCTTCCTTCCTGGCTCTCATGATCCCTCCTACATGCCAGTTCTCGAATATGTGGCGCCTTGTCATAAAGCATTCCTGCTAGCAAATTCTCACTGTGTGCAAAATAGGCATTTCTCTGAATTACTGCATGTATCATTTTCCGTTTCATTGTCTTGCAGTTTTTAGTTAGTTCAATCATTTTGAAAATGTGCTGTGGCCCCACTGGTGAAAATTAGGATTTGACTTAATGGTAAACCACATTGGTGCAATATATCTTAACAATAAACTCTGTTATCCTAGCAAGACTCTCTGATGGAAGAGCTGTAGATTATATAGCCTGCATACTCGATTTGCCATTGTTAGCCATCTAGAATGGCAGAGTTTTCCTGGCTGCCTAGCTTCCAGACTAGTACGGGCAAGGGACCATCTCTGATCCGCCAAAAAAATCTCTACATGTTTTCTGGTCATCACTGAGATCCTTAACAATGCCCATCGTCCAGTTGTGGCATAGCAGATCTTATTTGATAAAAATTTGCAATTGGTTTATTTTGACAGTGGGAAGCTCTTTTCCAATTGGTCCCGAAAAATTATCTTGTCCATGAGTTATCCATCTAGTTTTTGGGAAAGAAGTGTCTCAGTGGCAGTTCATTGCAGTGCAAAGACACACAAACCAATGTTATGCATGTCCTACATGATCCTCCAAACTTTTAATTGTTCCATTTCTCCAGCCGGTGTTGACGTTTGTCCCATCACTCCCACAGCTAGAAGTTTCCCAGGGTCATTTTGTAGTCACTCAAAAACATTTGAATTGATGCAGCTACTGATTTGGCTGTTTTCCCTCTTTGGGTGTCAAAATGCCCTAAAAATATTTGTCCTGGTTCTGCAAGGATAACCCCATTATGTTCCTCTGTAACAGTCTTTTTTGTGATAAACACCATCCTTCATTTATCTTGCGTAATCGTCAAATCTTTTCTACCATCAAAATATAGAGATGTAACTTCGTCTTGTTTTCCACTTTCAGCCATTGCTTCAGAACGACGTTGGGATCTAGCTCGTCTCAGTTTGTTCCTGTCGATAACGTTGGTACAGTCAGTGCTGCTTATGAGGCCCATATCTTGTAGGGTAGCAGTTGCTACTGCTGCAGCTGTCCTATCAGACAAGCTGTATCTGTCACACTCTCTAGCAACAGTTCTCAAAGGAGTTCGCATTTGTGTTGACTTTGTTGGGTTAGGTTTCAATCCTGGGTTATCATAATCCATGTCCACTGACTCTTCACTGCCAGAGTCAAGCATGTCTTCTATTTCAAATTGATTGAAACTTCCTTCTCTTGGAGTTTTCATACACCTATACTTTTGTCTTAAGCTTCTGCTCTCTGTCTTGCTTCCTCTGTTATTTGGCTGTCTCTGCCTTATCCAGTGTAGATATATACATTTTCCGTTGCTTTCGCTGGTCTTTCAGAAACTCTCGTTCTGTCTTGGGAATTCTAATTTCTTGTGGACAAAGGCAATGTTCTACATCTACACACTGGCAAACTTGCTATGTCAAACAATTTAAGACCCTTTAATCAGCAAATCTCTGTATCTTTGCTTTTGTTGATTCTTTATCCATTCGATTCTTTGGAATCTTTAAGATTAGGTTTCTATATGCACTATGGTATCTGGAGATTCTGTCTGTTACTGACTTCAAGTTATATGTTGGGATAGATGCTGAATTCCAAATACCAGAGCTGGGACTACCGAATGAAATTCGGTATTTCGGTATTTCGGTACTACCGGCGGTAGATTTATCTACCGCTACCGAATCTTCGGTACCAAACCTCTACCTCTACCGATACCGATACCGAATGGATCTACCGAACGAATTTCTTCGGTAGAATTGAATTGAAGTTGGAAAAATACGCCAATAGATGGCACCACAATTTGTTTACTTAGTCATCAGCTGATGGATTCGGGACCGGTTGGTTTTTTGCGGAGCTCCACATTTAGAACGCTACTACCCAATTACTATCATACTTTGAGGTGAGTAAAAATTATACAGCGTACAACTAACATTAGTCTATTGTTATATAACTTCTTTGAATGTCTATGGCAGTTTTGTAAGAAAATAATAGATATAGTTTGCCTGTGCAATATATGGCACAACACGAGTGTCACTGGAGTGTGGCTAAAAAAAATTACGTTGAAAATGTGTGCCATATAATGATATATCGATGATATATGGAACAGTAACCAAGGCAAATAGCAAATACTTTCAAATGAATGTACCAATGT